>JAODAL010016404.1:0-80777 GCA_025379985.1 Phyllomedusa bahiana
CTTATAACGGATGTTACATCCGGGGGCCGCGGTCATCTTAAGTGCTTCAATTGGCGTATCATTTTTGACAAAATAGACCCACTTTACTAGATGTTTTTTAAAGGAAAAAAGCTTGGGATTTCACAATTAATGTGCTTTGCAGTGTTAGTTCAAACCTCTTAACCCTCACAACTTTATCAGGCTACATTCCCGCTTCAGTTTTTTGGTCAGTTTTTGCCCCCCTTAATGCCCAGGAATTTTTATTTTATAGTGAAGCGATTCTAAGAGCGGCGGCAGTCATGTGCGTGTCAATACTAAAACACAACACGTATGAAGACCAAACCAAGCTCCCTCTGCAAATTTAAGCATGGCACAACTTTCTACAGCACCCTGCAGGCTCTGTGCAGCCTGGAAATAGCTGTTTTTTAACGTGATTCGTCCCGAAGTAATTCGGACCGAAATGAATTTTGTCGGGAAATTCGGCGAAGTGATCAAATCGAATTTTTGAGAAATTCCCCCATCTCTACAGTGATACATGCCAGATTTAAAAAAGGGGGCTCTGTCAGAGAAGCCAAAACTGCCTCCGGTGGTAAGGGGTTAATGTCCTTGCAAAGTCAGCAGCTGCACAGAAATATGGGGCTGTTGGAATGGATGGCTGACTGTGACAGCAGGGATTTCCAGAGTGAGAAGCTGGTATATAACATATATCTGGAAGCCATGGACTGTGACAAATCATCTCTGCTTTCCCAATTGTTGTGTATATATGGTGTTAAATGAACCTTGAGACTTTCTTCTTCTGTTCCCATGTTAATGTACTTACCAAATGCCAAGTAACTGCATGAGCTGCTGAGTCTTAACAGACCCATGCAACTTGCAATTAGCAGTAGATCAGTATTTAAGTCTTAAAACGTACATATATTTATTAAAACCTGTAAAAATCCAAAGTCTGACTCCATGAGATAGCATAATGTAAACCACATCTAGTAAATCTGGCAATATACCTCTTAAGTAGAATGCTTCCAAGCATATTTCTCCAATGTCCAAATAGGATCACTAAAACTGAACTTCTTGTTATCCTGCCGTCTACTAACCAACCCTCCTCTGCTATTTCTGTCTCAGTGTGTGGTATTACCATAACTTCTAGGCAGCAGGCCCACTGTCTTTGGGTTATGCTAGATTCTGATCTCTCCTTCACCCCTATATCCAATTCCTTGCCCATTCCTGTCACCTGCACCTCAAGAACATCTCCAGAATCCGTCCTTTTCTCACTGTGAAAACAACTCAGTCTCTTATTACTGCTCTTATTCTTTCTCATCTTGATTACTGTAACTCCCTACTTGTTGGCCTCCCTCTTTGCAAACTCTCACCTCTCCAATTTGTCCTGAATGCAGCAGCCAGGCTCATCTTTCCTTCCAGCCGCTATACTGATGCCTCTACCCTGTGTCAGTCACTGCACTGGTTGCCCATTCAGTACAGGATACAATAGAAACTCATCACTCTCACCCATATGGGTTTCCACAGCGCTGCACCCCCCTACATCTTCTCCCTCATCTCTGTCTACCACCCTACCCGGTCTCTCCGCTCTGCTGACTATGACTCAATCATCCAAACCTCCCATGCCCATCTCCAAGATTTTTCACGTGCAGCACCATTTTCTGGAACACGCTACCCCGTACGATCAGGCACACTCACAACTTCCAAAGCTTTAAGAGTGCCCTGAGAATACAGCTTCTTAGGCAGGCCTATCAAGATCCCTAATTGCTAACACCCGGCTTTCTGTCACACATACTTTCGTCACTGCCTGCACTTGGGCACTTATATGTATATAGATTTATAGTCTGGGTGATAGGTTCATCCAATTTTTATGTAAACCACCCCATATTTATGTAACATGGCTGGACCGTTGTGTAAACTGAGCACTTCTCACCCTTCGTCTCACCCATGCACCCTAATAGATTGTAAGCTCTTGCGAGCAGGGCCCTCACACCTTGTGTCTGATCTGTAAGTAGCTTTTTCTGTATTATGTATATAAGCTTCAGTGGAACTTGGTAGAAATATAACAGGTGCAGATAACTACCGAGCAGATGCACACATGCCCATCCACTAGGAGGGCAACTGAATAATAAAAAACTGCACATTGGATAAGTACCAGTTCACACCAGCATGCAGAAAAGTCACAGTATTATACAATGGGAGATTGCACAAATGCAAAAATACTGATGAGACAACCGCTCACACACCTACTGTGTATGAGGGGGGTGGTTTCTAGTATTATAATTGCATATAGATAAGGCGATACAAAGGTTGCCACTTATACAGTTATGTGTGGTACACCATGCTGGCTTACAGCCTATGAAATGTAAAGAGCAACACACTTTAAAAATTATATTTGTTGTATTGTTTGCTATTTAAACAGAAATAAACATGACTAAACATTCTTTTTTATTTCTACATTTATTTTCATTTTACAAAAAATAATTTAAAGTATGAAATACTAAGGACGTATCACAGAAAAAAAAAAAGCCCTAAGTATTGCAATACTTGGACACAGCTTACACTTCCCATTTGTTTTAGGAACATATGTTAGAAGTGTTGCTCTAAACACTGCGCTACTACAGTGTGAAACCCTAATGCAGCACGGTATACTAAGCTTATGTCTTTATCATGTTGGAAGACAGTCACTGGGTATACAATGCATTGGTGGCTTTAAAATGTTATTAATTTAACAATATGGCTGAGGGAAATCTGTTTTCAACTAATTTCTCCACTTTTTAGCCTTCATATGTATTAATACACAGTAATTAGGGCTAAATACCAGATTCCTTGACTTCAAAAAGAACACTGCTAAGTGTATCGTTTCATGAAGATGGAAGAGCATGTGAAGTAGATAATCATTTATATGTAAATTGTTCATATATGTTCTGGAAAAAGAAAAACCTCTTCTACAAGTACAAAGAGGCTTATTTACATAATGGTTTGCATGAGGAGCTATACAGGAACCTACAAGCATAGACAATGGATTTGTTTTCCATATTCTCTGTCATTCCTGTATGTATGTTATGGTGCCAAGGTGATACAAGAGTAGTGCGGAGGAGGAAGGTTTTGGAAGAAGAAGTAATTTGACAGAAGATTATAGAAGCAGAAGGAAATTGAGAGTGGAAGAAAGACTTAAGAGGGAAATGAGAAAGTAAAGAAAAATGAAAAAAAAATCTTACAAAAAATCTGTTAGTAATAAATTGTGGTCCATACAATCCTTATTTATTTTAGAAAAATTTGCCGTTTTCAAAGTTCAAAAAAGTAAAAATGTCTTTTTACTTTTTTATGACATTAGGGGAGTTACAAATTTAGGGCAACATGTATGAAGGAAGGCGCTTTTTGAAGAAAAAATGTCGAGTCCATTTTCAGTTATAATGGCCGAATGATGAAAGGGGTTTTTTTGTGTGATTGTAAAGGGTTAAAATTCTCGCACCTCGCCTTTGTGTTTGGGCATTAGGGAACTTAGGCGCAATAGGGGCCAAACGTAAAAGGGCTTAGACAGGCGGAAAAATAAAAGTCATTAGAATAGCATTCATGAATAAAACTAGGGTACTGATTTTGCTTGTGAACCAGGGGGTCCCAGCAATCCTGGCTGGCTGTCTTGCGTATTAAAAAAGGGTGAGATCAGCAAAAAAAATTTTTAAAATTTTAAATGATTAAAAATTTAAAAATCTAACAATAACACAAGGGGTTTTTGTTTAAAGTAAAATAGTTTTGGGAATTCTATTAATTAAAGAATTTAAGGAAATTTTTTATATTTTTTGGGGATAATAAATTTTTTTTTATAAAACTTTTTATTACATTAAAAAAATTGAATCTTATATTTTGAAAATTTATCATAAAACTTTTATTATTATTGTCTGGTTAAGTTGAAAAATATTGGACATTTTGCCCCTAACAGCTCCACTAGACTCCCAGGGTCAGGCAACCACAGTGAAAAGGGCCCCGTCGGAGCAGTAATCGCCGTTTTCCCAAACCACATCAATATGTTCTCATATGTATGACAGGGGGAGGGGCGTAATCCAAAGCAGGAACGTGGATACCCGTAAGATTGGGGGGCATTTCGCTGTATTATAACGAAAAACTCTAAATAGGGCAAATGCCCCCAAAATAACCATGAACTTTCCCTAAAATTTAAAACCCCTAAACAAAAATTTATGTGAATGCAAAAACTTGTAGTATTTAAAAATATATTTTTGACTCCTCCTCTATATAAAAGTCATCATTTTTTAAAGGTTATGTAAAAACAGAATGATGATATCCGTCACCAATTTTCATGGGTACGGAAATATTCAGACCAATTTTAAATTTTTTACTCTTTGGGCCATGCAGTATTTTTTGGATCCACAAGGCCCTTTTTTTTTTTTTTGCTGATTAATGTACACCGCACCCCCCCACCCCCCCGCCCATCTTGAAAAGAAAAAACAGAAATGTAGAAAAAATTTTTGCAAAGTGATTTAAATAAGCAAAACGAAAAAGAAAATGGTCTTAAGTATTCAGACCCTTTGCCCTTTTTGAATAGAAGCACCCCTTTTTAAAAACTAATACCCCCTGAGTCTTCTTGGGGAATGAAAGCCAACCCAAATTTTTCCAAAAACTGGAAATTTTTGGGTTTCCCTGCCATTTTTCCCTTGGGATGTCCCCTTTCCCGTTTTCCCCCAGGTTTTTTTGGTTTTAAAGTTGGGGGGACCCGCCATTTTCAAAATTTCCCCCCAAGATTTTCTAAATTGGGTTTAGGCGGGGGCCCCTTGGGAGGGCCAATTTAAGAATGGTCACAAGGGGTTTTCTTGGGAAACCAAATGGCCCTTTTTTTTTTAGGGTTTGTGTTTAAAGGGGATTGTTTTTTGTTGGAAAGATGAAAACCCTCGGGCCCCGTCTGAGGTCCAAAGGGGGTCTGGGAAGAGGATTTCTCCCCGGAATCTCGGGACTTGGCCGCCAAATTTATCTTTCCTTCAATTTCCAAAACCCTTTCCTGTCCCCCCCCCGTTTAAAGATGCTTTCCACCCCATGTTTTTACGTTTGGGTTTTAAAAATTTGGGGAGGTTTTATGAGGGATGCCTTTGGGTTTTCCCCCCAACATAAACCCCTTACAATTAAAAAAACCAAAAACTTCAAACTTCAACTCATCGAAACCCGAGAATCTTTTTTCTCAAAAGTCTTGGAGTCCCTTTCATTTTATTTTTTTTTGGGAAAATTAAAAGGGAGGGTTTCATATGTCTTGCAAATGAGGAAAGGGGGTCCCCCTCGGCCGGGACTTGCCATAAAGCCCCGGGCGGGGAGGGGTGCAGTGAAAGTTGACTTTTTGGAACTTTCTCCCATTCCCTACTGCATCTCTTTGGGGCTCAGCCCCCAGTGTTTTTGTTTGGGTTTTTCTTTACCTTTCCCACCAAGCCTCTTTTTTCCACGGGTTTCTTATTTTGGGTGGATGGCCAGGTCGGGGAAAATTGTGGTCGTCCCAAACTACTTCCATTTAAGGATTATGGAGGCCACTGTGTTCTTAGGAACCTTGAGTGCTGCAGAAATTCTTTTGTAACCTTGGCCAGATCTGTGCCTTGCCACAATTCTCTCTCTGAGCTCCCTGGGCAGTTCCTTAGATCTCATGATTCTCATGTGCTCTGATATGCACTGTGAGGTCTTATATAGACAGGTGTGTGCCTTTCCTAATCAAGTTTAATTAAACACAGCTGGACTCCAATGAAGGAGTAGAATCATCTCAAGTAGGATCAGAAGGAAATGGACAGCATGTGAGTAAAACATGAGTGTCACAGCAAAGGGTCTGAATACTTATGACCATGTGATATTTAAGTTTTTCTTGTTTAATAAATTTGCAAAAAATAGCTACAGTTCTGTTTTTTTCTTTCAAGATGGGGTGCAGTGTGTTCATTAATGAGCAACAAAAATTAACTTTGTGGATCTTACCAAATCGCTGCAATGAACCAAAGAGTGAAAAATGTAAAGTGGTCTGAATACTTTCCGCATCCACTAAAATATTAAGATGTTCGCTATGTAAAAGTGAGCAAGCAATTGTTACTTTAAAGTTTCATAGAGCTGTTTTCCAGTTGAGGAGATGTGGTAGAACCAAGAGGTATATATTGGCCCTTTAAAAGTTATTTTGATTTAATGTAGGTTTTACTGTTAACCTAGCAAGAGCTCCTAAATTTTGTAAGTGTGTTGGAATTTTCGTTAGTATGGTGCCTGGAAATTCGGCATTGTTGAATTTGTAGGACGCTACATTGAAAGTACATTTCCGAGGACCCTGTGACTTCTCCTTGTGCTCCCTGTGAATTAAGAATTTATGGGGCATCTTCTCTTCTGTGTTGCCCTGTTCCTCTGTTATTCCTTCTAGAAATGCATTACTGACTCTGTCATCTGGGTGTTACCATTCCAGTTTTCAAAGGGGTGTGTCCCTGCACACTATCAGCACTGATTTGACAATGTCAGACTATGAAGAGACCCCCTCCCAACTTGTAACACCCAGCTGGTGGACTAGTCATACATTTTTAAATGAAATAACAGAGGAACAGTACAACACAGAGTTATGAGAGAAGGTTCTCCAGAATTGTTATTTCACAGGGAACACAGTTATTTGCTAAAACAAACATCAGGAGATGTCACAGTTTCTCTTTAACATTAGATCAATCAAAATGTTAAAAGTGGGGACAGTATATGTGTAGAATTGATCTCATGATTGCTCAGAACACAGAGTAATTACATATGTGCTATTATTTCTGTGGGGAGATTTTGGCAGTCTTGTTCCATGTGGAGGTGTTCTTATGAAGGCTGACATTTTGTTTATGTCCTCAGACGCATACAGGGTAGTGGATCTGTGTGCCAAATACAATTGAGATAATCATGATGTGTGCATAAATCCTGGCTCATTATAGTGATACGTGCATCAGATGTTAGTCAACTATCACAAGTTACATATTTGTTAATTTAGCTTTATTGGCAGAGGAGTTCCCTTTTCTATTTAAAAATCCCTCCTCACCTACCATAGAGTCCTGTTAACCCTTGAGGATTGTCTTTTGACTATTCACATTCTAGTAGTCCTGACTTTACCTTAAGACATAGCTTTATAAGGCCTTTTTTGGGGGGTTGAGCTGTACATTATAAATGTGCAATTTTTTGAAGCACATACTTTTATATTTTTAACTATAGAAAAGGGGTTATCTGGGCGTTCAAAGATGTAATAGAACACTGTAAACAGGATTTATATTGAAAAGTAAAGATATTCCACTTCCTGCGTGTGTTTCTTTTCTTTTGCCTCGTTATTCATCTATCATAAGATCCACTTTTTGCAGTGAAACTTCCTACTGTGGAAGTGTCATTAGTTCTCCAGCATCTCTTTCCTACAAGTCCCAGACTGCATTTCAGTCTAAGATTTCCTTCCACAGTTATCAGTGCTAGACATTGTGCTGACATTAGTGTGAAATCCCTCTAGTTCTGTAGTTGTTGTCATGATAATAGTTTGGACTTGTGTGTCACTCTTTAAACTGTATAGAGCTGCAGTCATCATTTTCAGGACAACAGGACATAACCCCCAAGCTCTGAACTGCCTTCCTCTGCTCCCATTAATAAGTTCTGCCAGCAGGACTCAAAGATAAACAAACAGTTCCCTTCCCCTGTAATTACTTTAATGTAATTACTTCTATTCACTTGCAAAATACAGGCTGGAAAGAGTGAATACAGCCAGATCATCCGCTGCTGAGGTCACACCAACTACAGGGAAGTGTTTCTGAGCTGAACATGGCTTCAAATCACACCCACTGAGTGATGACAAAACGTTCACTGAGGCCATGTGATCAATGAACTTCAGTCACATGGTTTGCAGGAGGTAGGGGGAAGACAAGGCTCTTTGCCTGGTCCTGCACAGCAGCATAGGTAGATCATTTTTAATAAGTATGAATTACAAAGTTTAATATAATGCAGATAAGAGCCCTAAAACAAATAGTCTCGGAGAACCCCTTTAGTTCAGATTCTGGAAAAGTGTAGATAACAGTCAACAGTTTTAATTATTTTGAGGTTTGTTTAAATGCTCAGATTATCATAAATGATGTTCTAATTTTATTGTACAGGTTGTAAGGATACCAACAATCTGGATATTATTTATGTCTTATATTTAAGAAATGTCATTTATTGTTAAATATATTTGTTTTGACATATAATTTAGATTAATTTTTATTCAGTTTAGGCCTGCAATTTATTTTGTCTGGAGTGTTCCACAATGTTAGCGGCTGTGTCCTATGTCACAGTATAGATGTATAGTTTCAGATCTCACTTATTTCCGACCATTGTAAAAACAAAAAAAGGTATACCACACACTTCACTTTTTTTTTTTTTACTGTAATACTCAGTTATATCAAACTCTTGTCTAAGCATGTTAATGTCAGCCCCTGCAAAATTTAGAGTGATACTTGGTGGGAGTGAAACAGTCATTTCAGCCACTCCCATAGACCATACAGACTATAGAATAATCTCTGGTAGCATTTCTAGGCCCAATAAAATAAATTTGCCTCCAGGGCTTACTCTATAGCAGCCTGGTACAACATATGGCCTGCAGGCCATATATAGCCTGCTAAAGGACTGCGGCGCTCCACGAAGGGGCGGGACTTCTGTTGTGGGGTGTTCCTGGCTGGTCCCTGGTGGTTTTAACGCCCACATCCTGACAGGTTGTGCAGGTCTGCTATACAACCTGTATGAGCTATGGGAGCTACTTTTCTACACAGACTGGTGGTAAGGACAGATGACAGTGCTTAGGGGTGTATTTACTTTTGATTTACAATTGATGCTGCAGAAATAAGTACCGCCTTCAATATATAACTTGTCAGCTTATCTCTTGCTGCACACACGCGGCAGGCCATAGGAGACGTTTGCTTGCAGAAAGAGGAACCAAGCAGAGCTGCATGCTATCAACAATTGGTAGTTGTAGTTTAGGGAGGAGTAACCAGTTCTCCGCTGGCATCCCCTATGTAGTAAGCAAACTAACTAGTCTGAGGATAGTGTGAGCAATGCCAATACCACACCCATGGTCCTGAAGGTAAATAAAGCCAGGCCAGAGGGAGGAAACAGGGACTCAGCGCACACCATGGTACAGGCAGAGGATTAACATTAATCAATTGAAAAGGATTTCCAGAAATAGAAAAATGTGGCCGCTTTCTTTTATAAACAGACCACAGGCTGTGCCCGGTATTATGGCTCAGCTGCAATGACGTGAATGGTGCTAAGCTGCAATACCACACCTAACCTGTGGACTAGTGTGCTGCTATTTTTGGAAAAAGACAAACAGGTCTATCCAACGCTAGTCAATTTCTTGGATGCCTATAGACATGCACTGTATTGTTTTAATTACTTTAAATTATGACCATGGAAAGGACTAAAAGTGTATTCACAATGGGGAAAATAAGTATTTACGCTGGCGATTTTGCAAGTTTTCCTACCTACAATGAATAGAGAAGTCTGTAAGTTTTGTCATAGGTACACTTCAACTATGAGAGACAGAATCTAAAAAAAATCCAGAAAATCATAGTATGATTTTTAAATAATTAATTTGCTTTTTATTGCATGAAGTAAGTATTTGATACAATACAAAGACAGAACTCAATCTTTGGTACAGAAACCTTTGTTTGCAATTACGTTTTCTGTAGTTCTTGACCAAATTTGCACACACTGCAGCAGGGATTTTGGCCCACTCCTCCATACAGATCTTCAGATTTTTCTGGGTTCGGGGCTGTTGCTTTTTTTTCAGCTTCCTCCAAAGATTTTAGATTCGGCTCAGGTCTGGAGACTGGCTAGGCCACTCCAGGACCTTGAAATGTTTCTTATGGAGCCACTCCTTAGTTGCCTTGGCTGTGTGTTTCGGGTTACTGTCCTGCTGGAAGACCCAGCCATGACCCCATCTTCAATGCTCTTACTGAAGGACGAAGGTTGATGGCCAACAGCCCCATCCATCCTCCCTTCAATACGGTGAACTTGTATTGTCCCCTTGGAAGAAAGCACCAAAGTATGATGTTTTCACCACCATGCTTCATGGTTGGGATGGTGGTGTTCTTCCTCCAAACATAGCGAGTGGAGTTTAGACCAAGTTTTATTTTTGTCTCATCTGACCACATGACCTTCTCCCATGCCTCCTCTGGATCTCCAGGCCGAGACATGTGCTAGCGTGAGCCGGGGGGACCTTGTGTGCCCTGCAGGATTTTAATCCATGACGGTGTAGTGTTTTACGAATGGTAACACATTACCTACCTCTATTCAGGTCATTGATCAGGTCCTTCCTTGTAGTTCTGGGCAGATTCCTTACCTTTCTCAGAATCATCCTTACCCCACAAGGCGAGATCTGGCATGGAGCCCCAGACCAAGGAAGATTGACCGTCATCTTGTGTTTCTTCCATTTTCTAATATTTACAGCAACCGTTGTTCCCTTCTCACCAAGCTACTTGCCTATTGTCCTATAGACCATCGCAGCCTTGTGCAGGTTTACAGTTTTGCTCCTGGTGTCATTAGACAGCTTTTTGGTCTTGGCCATGGTGGAGAGGTTGGAGTGTAATTATGTGGACAGGTGTCTTTTATACAGGTAACTAGTTCAAACAGGTGCAATTAACACCGATAAGGAGTGCAGAATAGGAGAGCTTCTTAGGGTGTGTTCACATGGTTATAGTGTGGATATATAGCTGCGCATATTGTACACGCCGCTATGCGTCCGTCTAAAGCTGTGGGCGTGCTGCTCAGTGCGTACCTCTGAAGCCTCTGACTTTCATTCTCCCCGGCGCAAATCACTGAAAAGAATTGACATGTCAGTTATTTCCCTGGTTCTGTATTTTGCGCTGGGGGAAAGAACAGGTAATCATAGCGCTCAATAAGAGCAATGAATTACCATAATGTCGTCCCGTACGTCAGGCGTATTAAAGCGCAATTACGTGCCAATGTAAGGATCAACATACGCTTAAAGAAAAGCCAACAGGTCTGAGAGATTCAGAATTCTTGCTGTTGGTAGGTGATCAAATACTTATTTCATACAATAAAGTGCAAATTAATTATTTAAAAATTATACAATGCGATTTTCTGTATTTTTTTTAGATTCTCTCTCTCAAAGATGAAGTGTACCTATGATAAAAATGCCAGACCTCAAAGTATGTAACCATTTTGTGACTACAGCTCCATTGCAAGCCTATGTGACTCCATGATTACATACTACACTCACTGTCTTCTGACCCTGCAGTTATGTTACTTCCTTCCACCTGGCCCCACTTTTGGTTATTTCATTATTCTTCCAACAGGAAATTTTTCTGCTAGGCTCTGCTCAAACTTTCTTTGTGAACTATATTTGATGCATGTACCAGGAAAATTCCTAGGGTTTACACCAAGCACATCCCCGAGGCGCCATTCACCTGGTTTATGTCCCCCCAAAAAAGTGTCCTCTTCTCAAACACCAGCCCAGCATGGATACTTTTTTTATTTTGTTTTTATCTATATAGTGTATTAGGATATACTTTTCAATTTCACATCTGTAATCACATTAAGCTGATAATTTAGCAGTTAATTGTTGTAGCTTCTTACATGGGTAGCATTATCCATTAAACCACCATTGATTTAAGGTTCTGTGCTGGTTGAGGCGCTGATTTTCTGCTACAGAGTGCCAAATCCTGTGTAGCCAGCCCTGTAGGAAGTTTACGGCACTGACAGCTGTGAGCTGCCTATGTGTTCTGTAAAATAGTGTCTGTATGGGGATCTGGAGCATTGTGCAAGGAAAACAAAGCCTCAGGCTATGGTTTTCTGGCCAGCCTTAGCTGATTCACATTACTATGACCATCAGCTAACAACAAGAGTTACCTTTGTTTGCTACATGGACAGCAGCTAGAGCGGCTGGGAGTGGGTCCTGGTCCTGGTAGGGTGTCAAGCAGCTGGAGCCATGCTTACTGCATTCCACATCCACTGAAGGGTGCGTGGAGGATCCATAGAATGATCAAGGTGGTCCCATAGATGCTAAATTGGGTTAAAGTCTAGGACTTCCAGGGGGCAAAGAACTGCTTTTAAGTCTTGGTTATGCTTCTGTCATATCTGTTGGTCATTTCTAGTTGTGTCAGTAGAAGAAATACCTCAGCACTCCGCAGGCTTAGTGAAAATGAATTACATTTATTTAGAACAGTGTTTCTCAACTCCAGTCCTCAAGACCCACCAACAGGTCATGTTTTCAGGATTTCCTTAGCATTGCACAGGTGATATAATTATTGTCCGTGCATTCTGTGGGATATCCTGAAAACATGACCTGTTGGTGGGTTTTGAGGACTGGAGTTGAGAAACACTGATTTAGAACAAAAATGTGTTGATCATATCTCCAGTATAGTAGTAGGCATTTAGTGCAATATAAGCAGTCCAGATAATTTTTTGAGAATTTTCGGCCTGAACTGGCCCTGGTCAGCCTAGTCTGATATAGGGCAGGAGAGAAAGAAATGGAGGAGCAGGAGGTGGTAAAGCGTCCGCTGGAGACTACTGTTGCGTCCAGTGGACGCTTTTCCACCTCCTCCTCCTCCATTTCTTTCTCACGTGCCCTATATCAGACTAGATTGACGAAGACCAGTTCAGGACGAAAATTCTCAGAAAATAATCTGGACTGCTTATATTGCACTAAATGCCTACTACTATACTGGAGATATGATCACCATATTTGTTGTACTAAATAAATGTAATTAATTTTCATTAAGCCTGCGGATTGCTGAGGTATTTTCTCTACTGATTTAACGTGGGTTGGTTACCCTACCATAAGCACCCCAGCATTTGCAAACAAAATCACCCGATGGTGTGCGGCATCCTTCCTACAACAATCTAGTTGTGTGACATGTTGTATTGTTTTGCTGGAAGATCCCATTAAGGTTTACAAAGGGTAGGACTATGGATGGTGTTTAATGTTATTTTGGTAACTCCCTACTTATGATAGGTTCACACAACAGATTTTGACACAGAATCTGAAATCCACGTGAGATCAGAATCCTGTTTGAATGGGAAATCTATGGCGCAGTTGACATAGGTGAACTATGAGGTGTTTTTTTTCCCCACTACATTTTTTTAAAACCACAATGCAGTGGAAAAAAAATAGACAGGTCACTACTTTGACACAGAATCTGATTGAACTGGCTAGCTGGATTCAACATCGAATAGCTAGATAGCTGCAGTTTTCGCCATAAAAAATATTGCAAAATCCATATCTAAATTTTAAAGTCTGCATCTAAGATCCGCTTGGAAAGGCGCAGATTTTTTTTTTTTATGTGGTAAAGTTAGACATGTGAACGTACCCTTACTAAATTATCAGAGCTCCGGTGAGCTAGGAGGGAGGGATACATAAGATGGTTATTGCTTATTTCCTGGAAATTCATCATCTGCCTGGGTTAAATAACCCCACAAATAATTAAAAAGTCATGACAAATGACATATCACCATGGAATCAAAACATTAATTAAACATAACTCACATTTTATTATACTCTAAAATATACAGGAATCTTGATGTACTGAAAGAGTGCACGTAAATACAGTATTCAAGCAGTCACTATTTCTATGTACATGCCGATATTGTCTTAAGAAAAAAAAACAATAAAAAACAGAAAAAAGGGGAAAAAAAGCTTGATTTTCAAATAGTTCAAAATACTGTCACATTCTGTTCATAAAACCAGACCATTAACAATTTAAAAGTTTTCCAGTTTCACATTATAGGAGAAGAAAAAACTAAACAAAACCGAAAACAGCTTTTTGTTTATAGTTGGCCTGGAAAAAGTTGTTAGGAAATTAAACTGAAAAACTAAAATGCAGTTTGTTCATAAAGGAATTAAATACATTTTCTGTAATGTGATTTAAATTTGTATATAATAAATTCTGTGTTTACATGTAAAATTTAGCATTAAACAGCAAAACCAAATGCTTTGCCTATTTACAGGTTTTATGTTAATTCAAGATTTTTTTTTTGGTCTACAAATAAATACTCAAATAAATAATCATCATGTTGAAGTGAACTACTTCCGTTGACAACTGGTGGGGCAGATAACACTTAGGGCCACATGTATGAAACTGTTTAGGTCTAAACACCATGATTAGAAACTGTTTAGGTCCTAAAAAGAAACATGTCTTTTTGCCCCATAGTTTATCCTATGTGCAATAAAATTGAGTTGTTAGGACCTGCAAAAACGCTTCTATACAATTTGTTGACCTGGTGTTTTTTATTTTTTATTTACCATACACAGCAACATCTAGTTTATAGGCCGGTGGGTTAGGCATAGTCAGAAAATTTTTTTGCATAATGCGTAGACACTGATCTAGTTAAACTGATCATAATTTTGAAAATCAGTTGTTTTACCAGTGACTCTCCTCGGCAATAATTAAAATAATCTCACTTCTTAAGATGTTAGATATCAATTATATTTGTGAACCTAGAAGCATGCTTCGCTATGTTATTGGGAAGATGGAACGAACAAAATGATTGGTGATCCCCCTTACTGTAAACGGCTATCCGATCTCAGCTCTCCTGCACTAATTAGTGGGACACGAGTGGGCCTTAAGGCATGCTAGCAAATAAAAACTTGTTTCATTTCATAACTTTGCAAATATGGCACTCTTACTAATACAACTAATGTTCATTTCATTCATCACTAAATTATTAAGAGTTTTCCATCGTTTCTTACTTTGCTGGTCACTCGATACTCAACCTTCTTGGCCATGCTGAATGGGGACTGGGGTCCCCTTTAAATAGGCCAAGCTATTATTCCTCTGTGTAAGAAAAGAGGCTATTTTTATATTAGAGCTCCACAACCTTCATGTCAGTGCCATGCTGAAGGAGGGCTGACTGGCGGTCTTCCTCAGTTAAATAGCCAAGCTAGCTCCCTTTTCCTTCTGTGAATAAGCTGTGATGGGGAGGAGGGCTGGCTGAGCTATTGAAATAAGGCAAATCGCCAGCCGCCTTATAATGTGTCAGGACCAACCTGGAGGAGGGCAGATGAAGATGCACAAAGTTTTGAACTATAAATACATATATAAATATATGCAACTCATTTTTATTTTACTGGACAAACTTCTTTAAATGAGTGTTCCCAAATCAGAAATGTATAGTATATCTACTGGATTAAAAACTCCTGAGGGTGGCTGATCACTGGAACCTTCAACCATCACACAAGACTTTTTCTGCATCTCCAGAGAGTACATTTTTGTACAATTAGTCTATAAGACGCTAAGATACTAAATTAAGAGGGGAGTTTGTAAAATTAGTGACAACTAGGTTACTGGTCTACAAAATATCTACTCGTAAGCCATTTCAGCTTGTGTTGTAACTAATGTACATGTAAAATACATGCACTAGGCTGTTACTAAGGTATAATGGAAACAGAGGATCTTTGTACCAAAAATATTAAGTTACTAACAGATCAATTTCGTAGTCTGAAATAATGTAAATCATTAACTAATTTAAGCTGCCCTCAGATTATGGCATCTTTGTAGTTCTACATTGAACTAGGGCTATATTCTCACACGGCAGATTTTTCCAGAAGTTTCTTTGCCAAAAATCCATTCATCTAAATGTGTGTTTTTTTTTATGGCACATACATGGATTTCTGCAAGTCCTATTTAGATGAATGGACCAATCCCAGAAATTTGCTTCAAAGCCGTCAAGGATGAATATAAGTGCATCCCAAATTGACTCCTTTGAATCAGAACTCGTGCAAGGAAGTGATATCAAACCTATCAACTTTTAGTCTACATGCTGGCCATACACAGTAAAGGTTGAAGAAAACCGTAATTTTTGCCCAAAAGTCTCAGTTGTCAAGTAAAATTTAACAAACGCAATTCTTTTAGCCAAAATAAAGTTGGCTTTGACATTTTTGTCTCAGAGTTGCTAGACCATGATAAAACCGACTTTCTCCAAATGTTCTGAGGACATTCTTTTTCATAAGCTATTCATTCTTTGCCTGGGGTCACTGAATACGTATGGCCAGTATGAACGACTGGTTGAAATGGACTAAAATGTGTTTGGTCATTTACTAGACGATCATTGAACTGCTTTTCAAGCATCTACCTACTTCTGTCTATAGTGTTTGGCCACCTGTCAGGTGGATTATCCTCTCTTATCTGAGAGCAGGATGTGATAGAGGGAGAGAAGCTGAGCTCTGTGATACATAGGTTTATATTACAACAGGAGTAAATAGAGACAATCCTGATAGGACTCCTTAAGAGACAGTGTAAGTCCTACTTACATTGCACACAAAGGATTGACCGTTTTCCCTGTATCAGTGTGTGTACTAAGCAAACTATCAATATAAGTGGGTAAGATAAACAAGACTTTCATTTTGTCGTTTGGTGTTTTGGCTTCAAAATATGTATAAACCTAGATTACAGTCACATAGTTTAGCTTCTCTCCCACTATCAGATCCTGCTCACAGACAACAGCAAAAATCACCTTTAAGACTGGTTTCTCATAGCTATAAATCAGGTCCCATTAATTTTGCCTATTACAAGAACTGGATTTACCGCAGTTTTGCCTCGTACCTGGATTATCATAGTAACCTATCCTATGGTGACCCAAGTTCGATCTAGTAGAACTGTGGAGAGAGCTTTATTTAGTTTTCCATTACATTTCACTGTTTGGCGCCTCCTGCCATGTTTAATAATGAAGAGTATTCATAAAAATTACAAAAAAAACGAAACTTTTTTTTTTTTAAGCAGTAAAGAAAAAAATAAGTATTGATAAAGGTTGAAAATGGAACAAAGAAAACCGAGAGATCATAGTAACTAACAAGCAAATGACAATATGCTGGTATGCAGTGGTTACTAGCCTTCAAAAGTAATTTCACATTACAATAAAAGTCTGGTTATTTGCCCAATAACGTATTTGTCCATTCTAAATAGTCAAGTTAGAATTTATTTTAACTTAAGATCAATTGAACATGAGGAATCCTGCCACATATGTTCATTTATGGGTACATACCACTAGTGCCACTTAAAAGCTATAACAAAAAACACAACAATTTTTGATTCCCTATACATTATCCAATGTCATAACAGCGAACGGCAAGACTCAATAGATCATTCTGTTCAGCTCCTGCTATCCAAAATGAACCAAAAAACAAAATTAAATGAATCATCCTTTGGACATTTTCTCGGCATGGACAGAAAGAAACAAGACCTAGAAATAATGATTAGATGCACAGTTCTAGATTAACGGATTCCAGTCATTTTACATCCAAAAACCATTTGTAGAAAGAAAAACAAAAAAAAGGTATTTGGTCCTTTGGCAAACGGATGTACACACAATGCCAGATGTACCAAATTCATTTATTGCCATCAAAATTGTTTCATTTTATTTATACAATGTTTATTATAGTGTTTCCTGTACAATAATAGTAGGAGTCTGCTGACTGGACTGCTATGCCCCGCATTATAAAAGATTCTCTCGACACAGACAATAAAACTTTAAATAAAACAGTAACGACTGCTTGAAAGTCCTCAGATCCTGCGTTCCCGTTTCTCCCTCTTCTATGACAGGTTCCAAACTTGTAAAGGACATGTATTTAGGTGTAGAAAGGATTCTTATCCAACAAAATAGGTCAGATTAAAACGCTTGCAAAGTTATTCATCAAATCAGTGTATATTTTAAAAAAGAAGAAAAAAAAAAAAAAAAGAAAAAAACACTTTTTATGTGATAATTTAAGCCCTAAATTTCTGGCCACTGTGGCAGAACAGGGAAGAAAACTCTTTCGGGTTGCACTATTGAAAGAACTTAAAATCTGGGCTCTTATAGAACCTCAGTAGGTCTCAGAGTCTGAGTCATTGAGCTCATCTTCTTCTGTGTATGGATATCCGTCTTCCCTGCCGATATTGTTGAAACTGCAGTAAGAACTGTGCTCGCTTCTCACCAGAGGCAAAGAGTCAAATGTGACAGTCTTTGAGGGATTGGTGTAGTGATTTAATGTTAGAGATGGAATTGTGCTGCATGATGAGACCGGCATCATGGTGGCTAAGATGAGAGCCAGACAGTCAGCTACATCCTTATTCGGAGCACATGCCAATGCTGGTGTGTAGCCTGGATTACAGGAGACAGTAAAATTACTAAACACACATGATATTTATATATACACAACAAACAAATACAGGCAGTACCCGGGTTATGAACAGGATAGAGACTGTAGGTTTGTTCTTAAGTTGGAATAAGTACATTTATTAAAAGGTTTTGTTTTTTTAGTTTTGGATAGTGCAGGGAAGGGTTTTTACGTTTGTTTTGCTGTCTGTGTCCCTGTTAAAAAAAATTTCCCCTCATGTGCTGCTGTGGCATGCTGGTACTTGTCGCTCCACAGCTTCTATATGCTGTGGAATATTGAACTACAAGTGCCAGCATGCCCCGTAAGTCTCCGTTTGTAACTAGGGGGCAGATGTAAGTCGGAACGTTGTAACTCAGGGACTGCCTGTATGGAGAGGTGAAAAGCGGGGGCCTGGGAAAGAGGGTGAATGAACAAGGAGAGAGAATGTGCAAGACTTTGTATCTACAAAGTGATCTGAGGGGAAAAAGGAGATGGATAGCATGAGCAAGTAGCATGCCAAGTAAGAGAAAAAGAAACAAATGTTTCTTTTGAATGTTGACGTACCATTTTCATCGACTGCCAATACACTTGCTCCTTTCCCCAGAAGTTCTTGGACAACAACCGTTAACCCATTTCGAGCAGCTACATGCAGAGGTCTGCAAAACACTACATGTTAAGTTCATATTCCTTTACGTGACAAGAAAAACATCTGCAAGTTAAAGCAAACTGGTCCTGTGGTTAATGCTACCCTATCTAAAAGCAGGATATGGTAGACTGTCAATCGCTGTAAGTGGGGTGAGGGTGACGGGGACTTTTCTAAGAGTCTTGTCTGGATTTGCGCTGCTATAAACCATATCAACCTACATAAAAAAGGGAGCTCAATTTTTCTTCAGGTATCCTATTCTGCTCTCATGTAAGAGAACAAAAATCACTTGACAGGTTTAAATGACAACTCGCATATATAAGAGGGAAAAACAAACACACACAAAAAACAAACCCAATAATAGAAACGTGTTGAGGTTTGTATACATTCTCATGTAAGTTCAATAATTCACTTACGTTTGCAAAGCTGCATTTGTTGCATTGATGAGGTTTCGGTCACTAATTTGCTCTAGAATTAACAAGGCACTGGTTTCATGACCCTACAACATGGGAACAAATAAAATGCACTTTAGTATCTAATTAATACAAAATGAGAAAACTGTGCCAGTGTTTCCAGTGATTAACCAATACATTCCCAGCCGTTTCACTTTAATAGCTTAAGGGTATGTTCACACAGTGTTTCTTTTTTTTTAAACATTCGATTTTTATTCAGTTTTTCATTTTCATTGTATAAACATAAACCGGCTCTAAAAGAGCAAAACATTAACATGCCATATGCCTTATACATACATACACAGAAAGCAAATGTAGTAGTCCATTCTCAAATGTGTAAATATGGAGACATAGTGAAAGGAAAAGTGGGCTACTTCATCCTGATCAGACACAAAGTTGGGCAACATTACCGAGAGGTATCAGCAGCTTGTTTTATGTATTCATGTAAGCAACCCTGGGGTATCATATATCATGTCATATACTTGAAATGCGTGGGACCAGAGGTCAATGAGTGACATAACTCCAGCTCATCCAAACCTGCCATTTCTGTTTGTGCTTCGATATCAGGTGTGGGGGGGTTATAAAGTTGATCTCGCTATGAAATTGAATATTGACCCTATTCAACACTTCTGTGATGTTAGGTGTGCATGAAGATTTCCAATGAAATGCTATAGTGGATCTGGTGGCATATGTGGTGGATATGTTGAAGAACTGTTTGGTATGGGTGGGGAATATCATACATCCCCATGTCTAGGATTGCACATTCTTGTGTGAGGGTAAACCCTGGACAATAGAGGTGTTGAATTAGATCCTCCACCGCTGTCTATAAACCTCTAATAATCGGACAGTGCCACCACATATGTAACAGCGAACCAACAGATCCGCAGTTCCTCCAACACAGGAACCTGGAAAGATATGGGCTGTCCGGACTGGAGTAAGGAGGTGGACCTTTCTTGCTAGGGTCGAGTGGTCAATGCATTTGGAATGTCTAGAAGTTGACATCGCCGCTCTCCACCAATCCTCAACCGGGAATGACTGGGACATCTCTGTCTCCCATTTAATCATATAATCGGGTTTAGTATCGCCACCACTATCAATCAGGGTGGAATAAATGGCTGACAGGCCTTTCAGACGGGGATCATCACCCATTAGAAAACGGTGGAGAGGTGATCTCGGCAAATGAGAACTTAGAGTGGTCATAGAAGATACTGCATGTCTAATTTGTAGGTAGACATAAAATTGGGAGTTTGGAAGCGAATATTGAGAGGATAAGTCCGCAAATGACCTAAAAACCCCATCAGAGAATAGGTCTCCTAGCACCATTACCCCTCCAGCAATCCATAATTTTAAGTGAATATTAGGGACAGCTCCATAAAGCATAGAGATGGGGCAGTATTTTTTGTCAACACATATTCTGCCTTTCCTCACCACATGTTGATGCCATATCTGTAGTAAGTGTTGAACTGTAAGTAGAGCGCATTGTGAGGTGGGGAGTCGGTGAAATCCAAATAATGTCGCTAATAGGTGATCTTTAACCGTGCTCAGGCCTAGAGAAGAATTTTCAATGGTTGTCCAGTGATGAGAGGATCGGTCATTCCAGTGGAAATAAATAGGTTCAAGGATGGAGGAAATATTATAGGTCTGTAAATTGGGGACCGCCATTCCTCCTTGTCTTTTTGACAGGTATAAATATTGGTTTTTAAACCGTGGTTTCTTAGACCCCCAGATAAATTTCAAAAAAAGAGATTGAAGTTTTTGCAATAGTTGCGCGGGGATTACAAAGGGAAGGGCTCTCGCTATGTACAAAAATTTAGGGAGGAGGAGCATTTTAGTGAGGCTAATCCTAGCCATCCAGGAGAGAGGAAACTGTCCAAATCTGCCAATCTCTTTAGAGAGAGCTGTATATAGTTCTTCCCAGTTATGTGTTATAGTGTCGAGTAGATTAGGGTATATTTTGATCCCTAGGTAAACAATATGAGAGTCCGTCCAGATAAAGTTAAATTGGGAGAGTTTAGCCTGGGTCGAGGGCGGACAGTTAACCGTCAGAATAGTAGATTTAGTAATGTTTAATTTGTACAACGATCCCTCCGAAAATGACTGAAGGATATCTAGTACAGCTGGTACAGAGACATCTGGGTTTTGGCACATAATTAGCACATCATCAGCGTACAAGCTGACCTTGTGGCTGGTATGGGCCATGTCAACACCGGACACTAGGAGAGACATCCTAATTGTTTCTGCCAGCGGCTCGATGCATAGGTCAAAAATTAACGGTGAAAGTGGGCATCCCTGTCGAGTGCCGTTTGTAATGGGAAATGCAGGCGATATAAAACAGAGGAGTATACAGTGGCTGTGGGTAAGGTATATAAAGAAGATATTGCCGTATGTATGGGGCCCTCGAATCCAAATTTGTGAAGGACCTCCTGTAGATACATCCAATTTATACGGTCAAAGGCTTTCTCGCCATCAAGAGAAAGCAGGACAGCGGGGGTCTTGGTTGTGGTCAGGAATTGTAGAATGTTAATGACCCGTCTAATCCCGTCTCTAGTTTGTCGGTCTTTAACAAAGCCTACTTGGTCTGGGTTTATCAGGGAAGGTAATATTACATTTATTCTATTAGCGATGATTTTAGAGAATAATTTAATGTCAGAATTAAGTAGAGAGATGGGCCTATAGTTGGACATTATATCTTGTGACTTTCCAGGCTTAGGGATAGTTACAATCGTAGCTGCCAGCATCTCTGCAGGAGGAAAGGAATTAAAGGTGTTTAGAAGGTGTGTGTTGAGAGTCTCTTGAAAGAGTTTGTAATATTCATTGCTCAGTCCATCAGGACCCGGGGATTTATTTAGTTTTGACTGGTTAATGGCCTGTTGAAGCTCTTGAGGAGTGATAGGGGAATTAAGGGAAGTTAACTGATCTTCTGAGAGACGCGGCAACGACAATTTATCTAGGAAGGACCGAATGTGCGGAGTAGTTACGGGTGAGGTCAGGTGGTCATCTTTAAGATTGTATAGGGATTGATAGTATTTGGCAAAGGAGTTTACAATGTGTTGAGGATTGAGAATTTTTTGGTTGTCCACTGTGAGTGAGGCAATTTTGGATCTGGTTTGTATCTGTTTGACCTTTCGTGCTAAAAGTTTCCCCGGACGATCTCCCTGTATGTAAAAGGTCCACTTAAGTTTAGCAAGGGAGGCCTCATATTTATGGAGGGAAACCAGCTGCAACTGTCTCCTAAGGAGGCGTAGATTCTCAACATTTAGTGGGGAAGGGGACTTCTTGGAAAGATCGTCTGCAACCCGAATTTTTTCTAGTAGATCATTAAGATCTTTATCTCTCTTACGCTTCTCTCTAGACGCTATTCTGAGGAAAATTCCTCTGATGTACGCTTTGTGAGCGCATCAGAGTGTGGAAGGTAGAGAAACAGAGAAAGTATTGTGATCAAAATATTCCTGCAGTGAAGATTTAATTTCGTCGACAATTGGGGTCGATTTCAATAGGTAGTTATTCAATCGCCAAAGGGAGTAGTATGAGGGTGAAAATTGATTCCTCAACGTGAGAAAAACAGGGGCATGATCTGACCATGTCTTAAGGCCTATATGGGCTGAACAAACATTGGGTAAAACTTGCCTGTTAGTAAGAAAAAAATCTATTCACGAATAGGATTTATTGGGAGCTGAGAAAAAGGAGAAATCTCTCTCTTCGGGATGTGCATACCGCCAAGGGTCATGTAAGTTTTCCATGTGCATTATAGACTTTAGGCTCAGCGTTGATAGTGTGGAATTACGGGACTTGTCTAAATCCATATCTATAACTAAGTTAAAGTCTCCGCATAGGATAAGGTTATTTCCACCCAGCGACTTAGCTTTAGTGATTACCTTTGAAATGAAGCGTGTTTGTCGCTTATTTGGGGCATAGAGTGTAGCAATAGTGTATTCTATGTTGTCTAGTAAACAGTGCAAGATAATGTATCTGCCATTGTCATCAATAATTGCCTGTTTGAGCGAAAAGGAAATAGTATCTTTGATGAAAATTGCTATCCCTGCCTTTTTTTGTGAAAAGGAAGTGAGAAAAGAAGTCGGGAATTTTCTGTGCTTCAGCCTGTGTGAATCTTGACCTTTCAAATGTGTCTCCTGGAGACATACAATGTCAGCTTTAAATTTTAAGATGTCTCTCCAGAGGGTCGACCTTTTAAAGGGCGAATTAAGCCCGTTAACATTAAAAGACAGTATTTTAATACCTATTGACAATATGGGGTAATTGATCGAAGGCCAGGTTATGGCTAGTGGTAGAGGCCTCTGGGGAGAGAGCAGTTAGGGAGGTTGGATGGCAGGTTATGACATACATAATATTAACCGTAGACACCAAACATAGTTGCATAAATACTATTAGAACAAGGAGAATGCCTCTTTCAGTACAACACATGTCTTGAAGAAATGAGGTATCCCATATTGATTTTGAGAAATCACGCCCAAGGACTGAGCAACTAGGAAACAATTTAGGCCCTATTACGTTTAATAGCGCGATTTTGATTGCTGTTATGCGAGTACAGTCATGGCCAAAAGTTTTGAGAATGACACATATTATATTTTCACATGATCTGTTGCCCTCTGGTTTTTATGTGCGTTTGTAAGATGTTTTTATCACATACAGAAAAACAATTGCAATCATATTATGATTAACAAAAGCTTTTATTGACATTTAGAATGAGTTAATGAATCAAGTCAATATTTGCAGTGTTGACCCTTCTTCAGGACCTCTGCAATTCTCCCTGGCATGCTCTCAATCAACTTCTGGACCAAATCCTGACTGATAGCAGTCCATTCTTGCACAATCAATGCTTGCATTTTGTCACAATTTGTTGGTTTTTGTTTGTCCACCCGTCTCTTGATGATTGACCACAAGTTCTCACTGGGATTACGATTTGGGGAGTTTCACGAGTTGTGATAAACACTACGGAGCAGAAATAGAGAGACCTGGCTTTGTGTGTTTTTTTTTGGTTTGTTTTTTGTTGATATACATGGTTAGGTATAGGTTTCTCTTTTGTAATGTGTCCCTCAGTAGGGTAATGACATATTAAACAGAGAAGCCTAATTATGCCGAGAAACAAAATCCTAGACCAGGGTCAGGGATGGCAGTTTTTAGTATTGATGTAATACTATGGGACTCGGTATTCTACCTTTATTAGGTCATGGTTTTTGTTATTAACTTGCTTATAACAATGGAAAATTTATGGTACTTGTTATTCTTCAAATTGTTTGAAACGCTGATTGTTATATGATTTTCATACAGTGCCTAATAAAATATATTTAAAAAAAAAAGATTTGGGGAGTTTCTAGGCCATGGACCCAAAATCTCTATGTTTTGTTCCCTGAGCCATTTAGTTATCATCTTTGCTTTATGGCAAGGTGCTCCATCATGCTGGAAAAGGCATTGTTGATCACCAAACTGCTCTTGGACGGTTGGGAGAAGTTGCTCTTGGAGGACCTTCTGGTACCATTCTTTATTCATGGATGTGTTTTTAGGCAAGACTGTTAGAGAGCCGATTCCCTTGGCTGAGAAGCAACCCCACACATGAATGGTTTCTGGATGCTTTACAGTTGACATGAGACAAGACTGGTGGTATCGCTCACCTTGTCTTCTCCGAACAAGCTGTTAACCAGATGTTCCAAACATTCGGAAAGGGGATTCATCAGAGAAAATGACTTTACCCCAGTCCTCAGCAGTCCACTCCCTGTACCTTTGGCAGAATATCAGTTTGTCCCTGATGTTTTTTCTGGAGAGAAGTGGCTTTTTGGCTGCCCTCCTTGACACCAGGCCTTGCTCCATAAGTCTCCACCTCAGTGCATGCAGATGCACTCACACCTGCCTGCTGCCATTCCTGAGCAAGCTCTGCACTGCTGGTAGCCCGATTCCGAAGCTGAAACACTTTTAAGAGACGGTCCTGGCGCTTGCTGGTCTTTCTTGGGCGCCCTGGAGCCTTTTTGGGAACAATGGAACCTCTCTCCTTGAATTCCGTGATGATGCGATAGATTGTTGACTGAGGTGCAATCTTTCTAGCTGCGATACTCTTCCCTGTTAGGCCAGTTTTGTGCAGTGCAATGATGACTGCACGTGTTTCTTTAGAGATAACCATGGTTAACAGAAGAGAAACAATGATGACAAGCACCAGCCTCCTTTTAAAGTGTCCAGTGGTGTGATTCTTACTTGATCATGACAGATTGATCTCCAGCCCTGTCCTCATCAACACCCACACCTGTATTAATGGAGCAATCACTGAAACGATGTTAACTGGTCCTTTTAAGGCAGGCCTGCAATGAAGTTGAAATGTGTTTTGGGGGAAAAAGTTCATTTTCTAGGCAACTATTGACTTTGCAATTAATTGCTGTTAAGCTGATCACTCTTTATAACATTCTGGAGTATATGCAAATTGCCATTATAAAACCTGATGCAGTAGACTTTGTAAAAATTAACATTTGTATCATTCTCAAAACTTTTGGCCATGACTGTAGAAGTAGCCCGTGAAAGCAATGTGGACATGGTTGATGCTGCGTGAGGAGAGGCATGGCAAACATTACATGAACCATAAAAAACTAATAATAAAAAAAAAAACCATGTTAACATCAGCACCATAGATGCAACAACACCAACAATATAGTCGGTCAAAAAAGGAAATAGAAAGAGTGTTCCCAGCAAAGTGAGAACAAAAGGTATCAGGGGAGAGTCTCGTGTATGGCTGTTACACAAGAAGCCAGGACCAATACAAGTCCTAACGTCCACCACTAATTAGAGCTTCCAGTGGCAGTGGATTCAGCCTAAGGTATCTTGGTCTCCTGGAGGTTGGCGTCGTTTGGCACATTTCTCTGACCAGAGCGGAGAAATGAGGTTTGGTTTGTCTTTTCCCTTGCGTTGAGGAGAGTTGGATGGGGTAGATAGTAGAAGACCCCATGTTTTGCAGCGCGTCTCGGGCCATGGTCGGGGATGTGCAGACAGTGGTATTATTATCCTTGGTGACAATTAGTTTGACTGGGAACCCCCAGTGATAGGGTATGTTGTTCTCTCTGAGGACCTTAGTGACGGGAGCAAATTCTTTACGACGGAGCATCGTGCCCGCCGAGAGGTCTGGGAATATGGACAGGTCCTTAAATCTATCTGGTAGAGACACACCTTTACGAAGGGCCTTAAGGAGATTGTCCTTTGTCCGGAAGAAGTGGATTTTGGCTATCACATCGCGTGGGAGTAAGAGAGGAATGTGCTTGGGTTTTGGGAGTCTGTGTATCCGGTCCACCGTAAGGTCTAGGGTGGTAGCTTCTGGGAGAACAATAGCGATGAGGTCTTGCAGATAAGGCAATAACATTTTAGAGGTAATAGATTCCGGGATGCCGCGTATACGGATGTTAGATCTGCGGGATCTGTCCTCCAAGTCAAGAACTTTAGAAGACAGTCTTCGCACTTCATCTTCCAAGGCAGAGTGGGAATCGATGAGATGATTATGCGAGGCGGCAAATTCCCCCATTTTTGTTTCAATGTGATCTGTCCTGGATACTAGAGATTGTATATCTTCTCTGAAATCTTGCATCATCCGCTTAAAATCATTTTGCAGGTGTTCCCGGACGGAGTAGAATAACTGGCGTAAGGTGGACTCTGTTAAGTTGGACTGTCTGGAGTCTTCCTGATGTTCCAAGTCAAGCGATTCAGCATGAGACGGGGTAGGTGAAGATGAATGAAGACTAGAGGAGCCCCTAAGGGATCTAGATTGTGATGGGTGCTGTTGAAAGAATTCCGTGAGTTTAGCGGACTTTTCTTTGAAGTGCCTCCCATGTTGCGAGGGCCGAGGGCAAAGAAAATCTTTATCAGGGGGTGAGATAGTTGGGCTCTGGGTTGGAAGACAGAACACCCAGATCCAGCTGGTAGCACTTGATATCGGGTGCTACAGGTTTATCCCTTTTTTTTTTCCCCCTTTCTCCCTACTTTTCTCTCAGAAGCCTTCAGGTGTAGAGATAGTAATCATGCCCAGGGGAAGTGTAGCCCTAGCACAAAACACTCACACCAGAGGGGCACAAGAAGCAGAGGGTAGAATTTTATATGCAGCACAGAGCTCTGTCACCCTTGCATTAAACTGAGCCTATAGCTGCAGCTGTGTCTGTTCAGCCCTTGGTAAGGGGTTGAAGGCTGTGAGGTGTCAACAGAGATTCAGGAGCCTTGGAGTGTTACTGCTGCAAGGGGATAAGGTCAGTTTATACCATATGACCCTTATTTTGATGGCCCGTTGCAGCGGGAAGGTGGAGGAAAATGGCGCCCAAGGCAAGTTATTTGCAGTGCCTTTATCAGGGTGAATTACGGAGCGGCAAAGTTCAGGAGAGCAATTAGGTGCCCACACAGATAGGCCTGTAGGGCCAGGTAGTCCCAGGCTGTAGCGGAGTACTGTCTCCTTAATGCGGGGCCCAGGGCTACTCTTTCAGCGGCAGCGGGAAGGAGCCGTGCAGTAAGATGGCCGCCACTCCTTTCAGAAAGGGGGGAGGTAGCCGTACTCACCACCCTACAGCGGCGGGAGAGAGGAGGAGACGATCTCCGTCGGGTCCGAGCAGTCCAGCGATCCGACGGTCCAGGCACCAGGAGATGTCGTGGGTTTATGTCCCCCAGCCGCAGGTGTTTGTAGAGCCGGCGGAGCGAGGAGCAGGAAAGCGCTGCAGCGCGTAACGGCCGGATCTCTCCGCACCCGAGTTTCCCGCTGCAGCGAGCGGGGTATCGGGTCTGTGAAGCGCCGCTCTGGTAATCAGGTAAGGGTCCCGGCAAGGCCTCCTAGCTTCCGAATCTCCTGCGGCAGCAAGAGGGATACCGGACTTGTGAAGCGCCGGGCTTGTGAAGCAACAGTCTGGTATGGGTAATGACCGAGCCTCCCAACGTCTTAGTCTCCCGTGGCAGCGAGAGGGGTATCAGGCTTGTAAGGCTTCACTCCGGCTGTCGGGTAAGGGTTCCCCCGGTCCAGGAACGTGATCAAATCACAAAGTTCGGCTGTGTGGGGTTTATTTGTGCCGGTTTTCTTGCCACTTCAGCGGAGCTCTTCTAACAAGCGTCCGCCATGCTTCAGCTCCAAGCCACGCCCCCCACACAGTGTTTCTTAGATGCTTGTTTGGATCCGTGTTTCAGACAACAATGTGCAGTGTATTTCACATTGCTTTCAATGTAACACACGCATCAGCATTCAGACGAGTGATCGCCAATGTGTTATAGGGTTTCTACTATTCTTAGTTCACGTTTTGATCAAAAATGTTTAAGCCACCCCCGACTACCAACGGGATCTCAAAGCGGGTGGTCCTACTCTATTTTTATCTCTCCCTAGAGTCCAATTCAGACTTCTCATTTGGGTCAACAGACCTCCATATTCCAGAGAGAAAAAAAAAAAAAAACACACCAGCTGTATAAGCACACTGCACTGATGTAGCAACCCTTGGAGGTAGGCGGGGTGCAAAAACCAAAATGGAGGCATCCAGCACTCCCTATAGGAGTTAAAAGCAATATATGCAAAATGTAAAGTATAGTTCTGCACAAAAAAATATTCTGAAAACCGTACATTGTGAAACCGGGTGCCATTTGCATGGTTGTGATACACACATCCCAATAACAGTGGCACACCAACAGCTGAAAGGGCTATCAAACAAGACATAGAAACCTCTAAAGAAGCATTTATGCTATCTACAATACATGTTTTGATCAAAACATGTGAACTAAGAATCTCAAAGTTTTTTTCATGTATTGTAGATAGCATAAATGCTTCTTTAGAGGTTTCCATGTCTTGTTTGATAGCCCTTATAGGGTTTCTACTAAGCACATCTAAATTTGGGAAAATAGGGTTGGTGCTCTGCTGCAAAAAATATTACACTAAAGAAAAATCTACCTTTATGACTCAAGAACTGGAAAGCCTAAATTATTGATTAGCTTTAAACATGTAGGCAAAGGTAAATGCTATTATCAAATACATTGCCATTTTGATTCTACTTCGTTTCAGAGTTAGGAGCCGATCTTATCTCCTGCTTTTGTACACAGGCTTTCCTAGTAACTGTGTTCTAACATGTTTAGCAGTGGTTGGGCTGGTGACTTAACTCCCTGCTTTGTTTGTTATCTTAAAGAAGGAAACTTGTTTGTATTACTTATTGACCAGTTTTAACCCGTTAAATCTCGTGTACTTCAGTTTACAAAGCCCTCCTGCACTCTTGTCACTTCATCAGGATCAGTAAGGAACAGCAGAGCGGATATGTTCATCATTGCTGTAGAACAACCCACATCCTAACCATGAAGTGAGAGACTGAAGCTGGCTGTGGCTCTGTAAAACAGCATGGGGAGCCAACCCCTTTAAATCTTAATTCATAACCTCTGAGTAGCTCACACAAATATTGCCAAACATGCGTGTGGCTTCTCAGGCGATTCGAGGGGCCAGAAACAATGACTTTGCACAACTCTACAGGCACAAGATGTGTAGTTAAGCTGAAAATGCTGCAGAATTTCTCAAATGTATGCATGCTCGTTACAACAACTATTTTCCTGCCTCCAGATACGTACCTTACTGCATGCCAAATGTAGTGCAGTATTTTTATTGTTATCTTGCAGTGTTAGATCAGCTTTAGCACTGCTAACTAACACCTCTGAAAGAAAGAAAAAAATATAATTAGAAAAACATATTAAACATGCTACAGAAAACCATCTCAATGTGTCAAGTTAAACGAAACATCTGTTGAAAAACGTATGTCAAATTATTCATCGCAATCTAAAGGAAAAAAAATAAAACCGCGAGGCCAGTGTGCAATCCTAAATGGATACGGCATCCACATTTTACTTTTGTCCACTGTATTATGACCTGCAAGTCCTAATAATGGACGGTTTGATGTTTTCAATGTAATGAAAATACAGTTTACTTGTCTCAGGCCTAATGGACCAGCATAAATCATGTTTGTGATCATTTTCCAATTTAATCTTTTTGTTATCCCCTAAATGAAAAGTGGTTCTCTCACCACATTGATTAGCTTTAAGGCTAGATCAACACTGCATCGGACAAAAACACCGGAAAGTCGACTTTTTGCCGATGCATGGCCGCGGTTTTTGTCATTGTATTTGCAATAACCGCGGTCAGTTCTCTTTTTTTTTGCCATCAGCCCATACAATTGCTTGTATGGGAAACAGACGACAAAACTCAAAATGCCAGAGTATTTAGCAACAAGTTCTTAAATACGCTAGTGCCAGAAAAAAAAACAAAAAACTACCTCTGTAGACTACAGGTCATTTTTTTCTATTAAAGTCTAAGGGCTGGCTGAACGGTCGGATTTTCAGCGGTTTTAAAAGTTCTGAAAATACGATAGTTTTTGTGTGCTGTGTAGACATAGCCTTAAAGAAGTAGGCAAATGTGGTACAGATTATTACCAAATACATTGCTGTTCCGTTCTGTTTGTTTTAGTTCAAAGTTAGAGCAGTTTTTATTGCTTGCTTCTTTTACACAGGCTTCCCTAGGTTACAGACCACCTCTCCATGCTTCATCAGCCCTAGTGGGCTGGTAAGGTCACTCCCTGCTGTGTTTTATCAGCAGCACAGGACTCATGTTTCTTACTGACAAACTTTAAAGGGGTTGTCTCAATACAGAGATTGCTTTTTATGTTAAGGATCTTGCAAAAACAAGTCACTTCGCAATATATGTCCATTAACAGTGTCCTACCTATTCCTAGATATCCCCTCTTGTATGGGCTGCTTCAGCTCCTCAGGCCGCTATAGCTACAGACCTGTTCAATCTCTCATGATAGGCTGTCAGCACTGGTTGCTATAGCTACAGACCTGGCTTCTACTGCAGCCTAGTGGAAGCCAATAAACACACCCCTGAATTCAAAATGAAAACAAGAAAACAGGACTGGGCTAAGATGAATAATGTAGTGAGACAACCCCTGTAGACCTCTGTAGCCTTCTGCCCTGCTTCTAAAACCTCCCTATTACGAATGTCCCTCTTACATGTTCAGCTACAAATAGCAGAGCTGATATGCCAAACACTGCTGCAGAACCACTCACAGTCTAAACAGAAAGTGTGAGCCTGACGCTGGCTATGAAGAGCAAAACGTGTGAAAAAGCATGGTGAAGACATCCTATTAATCTAGTTAAAAAAAATTAAAGGGGTTTTGCCACTATCAATTTTTGAGTGGGATCCCCAAAATGGGTTTTTAATCACTTTTTAAATATTTGTCTAAAAAAAGGGGAAGCCTCAAAGAGCTACAGCCTGACTTCAGTTGGGTTTTCCCTAAATTTTTTCATTAGACAGAAAAGGAGGATCTATCCATTTGCATTTTATCTGATGGCGGGAACATAACAGCTTTGAAGGATGGGGAGAATGATACTGTTTTTTTGTTTAAAAAACCCACTGGTTGAAATTTAATTATCTGAGAAAAACATGCAGTCCCCTGCTAGCCCCCCTCCCCCTACCCCCGCAGCCCTTTGTAAAGGAAATGAAAGAAGGCTGCCTGCTGGCTTTCTTTACCCTGAGCAATAAGGGGGAAAAAAAAACGATATAGTTTGTACAATACGGTTCTCCTCTGGGGGGTTAGCAAAAAAAGTACAACAATGTAAAAACCAGGACATTATAGGAACCGCGGGGAGGTGGTTGATAATCACAGAGGAGGTTTACTTGTTTTTTTTTTTAAACAAAAAATGCCCCTTTTTAAGGCCTAAAAGGGGGGAGTATCACCCTGTTAGTAAGGAACTCATTTTTTTGGCAAAACCCCCAAAGTAACTAGCTATGAGCTTCTTTTTTACTTTTAGCAAGGTAACATTAAAACCACTGACTGATAAAGTGAGTAACATTGATTACTTTGTTACAATAGCTGCTGTCGAGGGGTGGGATACATTTTGCAGTAAGCGAATAGTTCGTTCTTGAGGGTTATGTCCTGAAGCAGTAAAAATGGCGAATTTAAGCGAATGTTCTGAAACAAAATTATGATAGCTAGCTTAATAGATCAGATTATCTTCAAATAGGCTGTTTGGGCAGTTCCCAGAATGCAACGGTTTGTACCTATGAAATTTAGTCCAAGGAAGGACATGGCATCCCAAAGCTTATTGAGGTGCATGATGAGTAAAGGCTAGCCTGATATCAGAGAACAAAGCATGAATTTACTTAAAAATGCTGACTATGATACAGTGATATCAGAACACTGTGCATGGCTCTGGTGCTACAGACCAGTCAGTGTCCAGGGTTTTTTACCCTGTGCAAAAAAGTTCCAAATTGGGCAAGTCGCTAAAAAAAAACCGCACTATAGAATAATGTAGGAAGATGGCCTGGTTTGATAGATCATGTTTTCTTTTACATTGGGTTAATGGCCAATAAAGGGTTTTAAGGAAGGCACCAACACGAAATAGGGGAAAGGACAGACTTTAAAGGGAAATGTGGCTCTGGGCAATATAATGCTGGGAAACCTTGGGTCCTGGCATTATACATAAACACTTGCAAACCAAGTATGCCCAGTCATGGCAAAGGTATTTTCTAGTGGCATCTTGCAGCAGGATAACGCATCATGTTACACTGTAAAAACTGCTCCGGAACAGTTTCTAGAACATGACAAAGTTTATGGTGTTAACTAATCCTATCCCGGGAAGTCTTACAGGAATTGCTACTAATATCTTGGTGCGAGACACCAGAGGTCTATGAAGTTCATGCTGCTCTCAGCTGACAAGTGGATACAACTGTATCTGACCTAATCAACGCTCCTTGGGCTAAACAGACTGGGCTGGAGAGTAATGTTCGTAAAAGATATAGTAGAAAACTAACTGGATTTGAGCACGTTTTGACGTTTTAGCACACAAAACACTAACGGGGATCCTCTTCTTTTCTAAAAATTTTTTGGGTGAAAAGGGGTTCTCTCTCTCAGCCTCTGGATGTAAACAAGGGTGTCCTCATTCACTTATATCCTCACAATGGTGATAAATAGAACCAAAGCATATTACAAAGTTCTATAACTTGTATTTGCTATGGTAGATTAAGCAAAATCTATTAACCAGAACTCGGAAACCTCTTTAATAGGAGCTTACGCCCCAGTTACAAAATTACTAGTCATAGCTATGAATATAACCACATTCGATTGCTGAATCAGTCCTATTATTTTACTTTCTAGTGACATCTAGTGAGAATAAATGGTACAACAACCAATAAAAATGATAAACTACAACATTTCCTTTAATTTTTTTTGGCTAGGCTAATGGCAACTTTTTACCTAAGGAAGTCTGCGTTTGCGGGTAAAAATAAAATAAATGACAAAAAGTTGTTGCATCGCCCTGGCACAAAATTTTAAATGAATGAACAAAGCGAGGAAAAAATATATTTATTATATATTTTTAAAAACCAATAGACAAAGACAAATCAATTAATAAAAAAAAAAAAAAAAAAATAATTAAATTTTTTTAAAATCAAAACAATGGGGCGGAAAAAAGCAAAAAAAAACCAAAAAAAACAAAAAAACAAAAAAAAAAAAAAAAAAAAAAAAAACTATACTTCCTTTTCCCCCTTTTCGGGCTGGCTCTCTCTCCTCCTTTTTACCTTCCCCCTTTTTTCCCAAAAGGGAGTCACTGCTGGAGCCACCGATGGGCTGCAGTGGTCACGTGTCTCTGCTTAAATCAACGTTCTAAGCGTGCACTAGATAAAGTGAAAACACTTTTGGAAGAGACGAGAAATTAAACAGACTATCGGAGAGACCAGCACTGGAATAGAGGAAGGCGAGTAAAGATTTTTTTTAAATTTTGTTTTGCACCAGCAGGTTAATGTTTAATTTTCATTTGAACCGGACAACCCCTTTAAGTGCAGACAAACTTTTAAGGAGGTGTCCAGAATGAAAAAAAAATGAAACTTATCGTAAAATCCTGGCCTCCTGCTCGCAGGTTAAAACCTTTTTGCAGGGGATTGCGCATTTTATCACCCCCGTTCGTGGCTAGCGAATCTTGGGATTTTTTGAAGGCCATATAATGTTCACCCTTTGAGCCCTATGTTTACTTTCATGGAAAATGTCCTTTCTTGGGGCCATCGCTTCCATCCGCCGAGTGTCTGGACTGGCGGCTCTATCATGTAAATCCCCTATCTTAGTGCTCTATAAAGACAAGGTTTTTTTTTTAATCTTGTTTTTTTTTCCCTAAGTGGTTTCTCGTTTCATATCAATGAGGCATAGTTCTGCCTCTTTTTGCCCCTGCCCCCTTTATCCTTTAGAGTGGTCGTTAAAAAAAACCCTTTTAGACATATCAAAGGGCCTTGGGGTTACCTGTCCTTTAGGTGCTCCGAAGCCCTCTATCATTCCAGAGGGTTCGCGCAGGGGCCTAACTACCTCTAAGGCCACCATTGCCAGCTGGTTCCGGTTTGCAATTTCTGAATCCAATCGGTCTAAGAGGGAACCCCTCCCTCGGTTTTTTTCCTCCATGGGATTAGTTTTTTCTTTGGTTTTTCCCCTCGGCCACGGCTTTTGTACCAACTGACAAGCCTGGCGTCAGCAGGAGGGATATAGTCCACCAGGGCGGGCCAACACGTTTGGTCCGCCTAGTGTCAGACTCCTAGGGCAAGGGCATATACTCAAGGGACTGTGTCCCCCAATGACATTGGCGAGAAAAATTGCTTTCCTTGAAAAAGATCATAATCTGTGTCACAAGGTGTATTTGGTATTATAGCTCAGCCCCATTCTCTGTAAGAGAACTAAAGTGCAATATTAGACACATCCTGTGACTGAAGTGGTGCTGTTTTTGAAAGAAAGCAGCCAGGTATTTCTAGTCCTGGACAACCCCTTTAACTCTCCTTCCCCCTCCACAAACACACCGAAAAAAAAAAAATTCAAGCGCATCAACTATTCCCCTTTTTATTGCATCTAAAATAATGTGCTAGTATAGAGGAGGGAGGTAAGGGGGTGTGTGCTCTTCACATAATTCTGAAGTCCTTTATTGCAGAATATGGTGAAGTGTGTCAAAAGTCTAATAATAAATGAACATGATAAAATGACAAAAACTGATTTCCCATTGAGCACAATTTGTGTGTAAATGTAACCTTGTCACGAGAATCTGGCCACAGCTTAATCTATGACTGGTGTGGTCAGGCGCTGCTTACCTACTGCATTTGTTTGGCCATTTTCGGCAGCCATCATTAGTGGAGTTTTCCCAGAAGAATCCACAGCGTTTACTTGAGCATCATGGCTGAGCAAAAGCTGCAAACATTCAACATGGTCTGTAAAGGCTGCAGCATGAAGAGGCGTCCTGCGGACAAATACACAAAACCCTTCTAAATTAGGAGAGAAGTATAATAAAACTGTAGCCAACAGATCTCGGATTAGACATTTTAGCTCTACTAGGAGATGACCGTAAAATTCAAAATGACTCTCTTTCCATATTCCAATCACTATGTAGTTTCTAATAAATCACATTGTTTTGCTGTCACCTCAAAATAAAAAAAAAACATACTTCGCCCATCTGGGACACGGTGCTGGATCATTCTCATTCTCTGCCAGTCTTCTTTCAAACAAGTTATCATTGCCGCGGTGCTGACATCACCATTCGGAAGTAGGTACTCTAAATGGTGTTGTCAGCAAATAGCATGTAACCACTGCTGCAAATCAGCATCAACGCCCTGTTTGAAAGACGATTAGTGAAGAGCGAGGCCAAACACAGTGCTGGATTCAAAATTTAAAAATGGCGGCAGTACCCCATTAAAAACATTAGTTGGTCAAACCTTTTAAAGGGGTGTTCTGGGACCTAAGAATTCTTGTGTGTCGGGACATGATTAAAAGTAGAAGACTCATATTTACCTTCTGGACGCTCCCGTTCGGCTGCCGGTCCATACATGCAGGATGTAAGCAGTGAACGTTCATCGCTCAAGTGACAGGTGCAGCCAATCACAGGTCACAACGCCACCTGCACGGGACCTCTGTGGCCTGTAATTGGCTGCAGTTGTCACGTGAATGAAGACCGTTCAGTGCTATAGCCATGAGTCTTATCTTCTATTTTTAATCATGGTCCAAAAGGACCAAAGATCTTTCTTAGGTCATGGAACACCCTTTTAAGGCTGGAATCAAAAACTGCATTGTAACTCCAACTTTAGTAACACCATACTTTTCATGCTTCCATACGTACCTTCCTTTGGAGTCCACTGCATTTACAATGCTTGTACCTAATGTGTCTATTAACATTTCTGCAGCACCTTCATTGTCATTTATGCTACAAAAAAACCCAGAGGAAACAAATAGTTAAAAAAGGAATAAAGTGTGCAATCAAATATGAATGTCTAAACTATTTGGGGATCCTCTTACACTGCACAATGCAGGGGACTGAATGAATTTCCTTCCATTTTCTGAAATACTTCTTGTTCCAACAGCAATTCTACACATGCATCATGGCCTGTCAAGTGGAGTAAGAAACAATTTGAGACAACAGACTTAAATGATAAATCTGGATTAAAAAAATATGTACATTCACAAAGGGCAGAATAAAGTTACTAATTGTAAAAACTCAAACATGCTGCGACATGAAGAAATTCGGATTTTTTAACTACTTAAAACCCTTTTTTCACTTGGATTCGGGGGGGCACACACTCTGAATTAGCTTTTACTGGAGGCGACACAAGTGGAACCAAATTTTGGTTTCCGCCCCAAAGGACTATTTCCCACCTGCTGACGCAAGGCTAATTAGTTGGTACAAAAGCCTGTAAGAAAAACAAACAAAAACCCCCAAAAAAAAAGGGACATAATCGAAAAAAAATCCCAAAAAAAAAAGGGGAGGGGGGACCTTTGGGCCCCCAATGAATCGACGAGAAAAGGATTCTACGGGGACAAAAAACCAAATTTCCTCAAATCATTGGGGACACAACACCTTGGGAAGTCCAAAAGCAGACCTTTGAGGGTGGGGAAACAATCCGATACAAAAAAAAAAACTCCCCCAGCAGTGTCCGCATTTAGCTCACTGTTGTCTGGAGAACCTTATGGCCGAGTCTTGTCAGTCGGGCCAAAGGGAGGGTTTGGGAGAAATTAGAAAAAAGGTGGGCCAAGCCCAGGTACCACTCGCAAACCTGCGAGCCAAAGCTTATGCCGAACCACCAGGAAGTGCCAACAACCCCTGGAAAGGGGGGGTGACCCAAAAAAGGGGAAAAATTCCCACTAAACCATGGACCCAGAAATCGCGACAGGGGTCCCCGCTGCAACGGTGGCCTTAAACAGGCGACACCTCGCGGGCCCCTGGAACGACAAGGGCCTCGGATGCCTAAATACTCAGACCGGAGATAAATCCGAATGGCCCAACAAAATCTAACAATAATGCCTCTCTAAAAATGAAGGGGAAGGACAAAAAAGGGGGCAGAACTATGTCCTCATTGATATGAAACAAGCCCTACCTAGGGAAAAAGAAGGAACAGGGGAAGGGTTACCTTGCCCTATGCAGAACCAAAAAAGGTACTTTCACAACAGTGCCCCATTTTTGAACTCCCCGACGGAAGTACTGGCCACCAGGAAGGTCACCTTCCATGAAAGTAAATGTAGGGAAACTAATCCCATAATGGTTCAAAAGGTGAAGGCTGCATGGCCTTCAACACAAGGTTCAAAGACCATGGTTTGATTGGTCTACGAACCGGTGGGACAGAATGCGTGACACCATGCAAAAAGTTTTTGACCTGAGGACGAGAAGCCAGTGTACACTGAAACAGTACTGAGAGGGCATATATCTGCCCTCTCAAAGAGGAAAGGCCCAGATCCAGACCTGTATGGAGAAAAGCGAGCACCTTTGGAGTAGAACGTCTCAAGGGGTGAAAACCCTGGGGGACTAAGCCCAATAAAAAAAAGGCCTTCCAAGTACAGTAGTAAATATGGACTGATTGAGGCTTATGTGCTCGAATCATAATTGACACTGAGAAATCGCAAGATTTTAGTATTGCGGTTTCAACAGCCACACCGTCCAACACAGAGATGGTAAAATGGGGCTCCTTGTGAAAGGAGGTCTGCGCGCAGAGGAAGAGCCAGGGAGTGTCTGCCAACAGGGCAACAAAATCCTCATACTGAGAGCTCAGGTGACAACAAGGAGAAGGGAGCTCTGATCCTCTTTTGTGAACCCTCCATACGGAATGTGTCAGGCGCAGAGCCCTGGGAGGTTCTAGGTTGGGGAGCAAGCAGCTACCGCATACGTTCTATGGATGAAACCATAACCTAAGACAGTCTGGATAGGTCACTCACTGCTAGTGAGAGAGACCTGGTCCATTCCAGGGCTACTAACTCCTGACAGATGGGGTTGGGCCCCGTGATGGTCGGCTGTGGAGCTACACAGAGGGCACTGGGCTGGCCGCAAGAGAATTTGTTATGGCAGTGGGTACAGGCGAAATACGTTGCCACTGCTTTGGACGCATGCTGCTTTGAACCCTCATCTTTGGGAAAGGACATGGCTGCAGGGGTCTGGGGCAGGGAAAAAGACGATCCAATCTGGCCAACTTACCACCCCCAAGGTGCTGTGTCTTCCATGGAGCTATAGGGGTGCAGCAGCCAGAATGAGAACCAGAGCTGTGGAGTCGGAGCCGGTGCCTATTTTTGCAGGAGTCGGAGTCGTTATAAAATCGACTGACTCCCAAAATATATAATTAGTTGGTACAGTTAGTTCGATGCAGTGCAAAGAGCAAGAGGAATTGGATCTTGCCAGTGCTACTGCTCCCATATCTTCAGCTTCATCACATGAGGAGTGTAACTGATAACATGGAGCAGGCAAAGCTATGCCATATGGGAAAAGATTCTGCTCCCATAGCAAATAGAGCGAGCAGATTTCAGCAAAATTTTTCACTTGCTTTCAAAGAATTAGAAGAAGTAGAAGAGTTCAACCGTTCATCAGAACTGACTGTCCAGGTGGCAATTCCTTTATACCCTGACATTGTTAGAGATGTTGCCCCTGTGGTCACCACTTTGCTCCCAACCCAAGTTAGTGTAGAGAGGCCGTTCTCTAGCCTGGAAATGAGCTCAGATGTGAGGTCATCTATGCAGGATCTGATGGAGGCAGTACTATTTCTCAGAATAAATGCCTAGATACTACAAATGTTATTCAGGACATTTTTTTTTTTAAACTGTAACCCCCCCCCCCCCATCCCACTTCCTGCAGTGTTTTGCATACAGTATTTACAAAGTCGTATCATACAGTATTTTCAAGTCATATCCAATAAATATATTTTACACTGACAAACAAAAGGGTAACAATGTTTAGAACTTGTGACTTTCAGGCTCCATATCTCACAATCCACTATAGCTTCGAACGTGAGACTACCATTCTTTTATAGACAATCATCTTGGCTATCTCATACATAGCTTTGACCAGCAACAATTAAGCATATGCTTAGTTTTGAAGATTCTTGCATTGTTACATTTTTGCTCCTGGTGGTGGGACAATTTTTTTCTTCTTGTATACTACAAATTACAACCTGTTCTCACATTCCCTAATAGCTCAATGTGTTATTACGCTGATTCCCAAGTGAAAGGTCACTGGTTGTCAGTGTATGTTCTACCTAAATAGCTTGATTACTGTATCATAAGGTGATAAAAAGCCTGATGTTACCATTTTACTACAGTAAAGTTATCACTTAAACATGCGCCATGTATGAGGGAGTCGGAGGTTTGGGAAATTGAGGAGTCGGGGCTTTGGCTTGCCGAATCCACAGCCGTGGTGAGAACGCCGGAAAAAATGTAGTCCAGGCTCCACCCCAACACAGCCTGGGCTCTAGCAAGTCCTGCCCCTTACTGAGAGGCCCCAAAGTCATGGGGATGGGAGGAGGTGTTCAGGGGGGTGGCACCGGCCCAGGAACGGGCACAGCCTAAGCCACTGTACTCGCCTGTCTGACATCTTCGGGCGTTGCGGCATCACACCTTTGGTACCCTGCACCTGGAGGTGGGGTTACTGGTATACAACAAACCGCGGAGGCGGTAAGTGGAGACAGGTGAGCTGGCAAGGAAGCTCAGCCAGCTATAAACCGGCTGGTTTTCTAATGCCCTCAGGGGGATCACCTCACGGTGCGACCATGCATTGAGAACCCTCCTGACCAGTGAGAGCTGGGGGCTCTCTTACCATCCACCAGATGAGAGCTAGGGGCTTGAAAGGAAAAAATAAAAACTTCAACAGAGCTGCGGAGCAGCGTCTGCCTCCTACAGACAGTAGAGTAAAAAATGATTAGCCTGGCGTTAGCAGGTGGTATGAAGTTCATCGAGACGGACCCATCACGTTTATCAGCCTCCTAGACAATGGCATATACCCAAGGTGCTGTGTCCCCCAATGATATTGACAAGAAACGATATATTCGGAATTAAATCTAAATCAATGAGAAATTTTCCTATTTATTTACTGACAATTTAATGCTCCACTAACCTAAGGAGATGCAATCTTTGCAATGGTGCTGGAAAGGATTTGTTGGGTTCTACACTTTGTTCACCGACCAGATAAGGCTTGGTTCAAATTGTGGTCTGGTCAGTCCGGGACCTCTGCTATGGGTATCGTTTTTAAGAATCCCAAAAAATACTAAGTTAGGCTTTGTTCGAACTGAGGTTTGGTCCTGTTTGGGACCTCCGCTACAGCTATCGGAATAAGGGAAAAAGGTATTCCGACATTTCCCATGATGCATCCACAGGGAATTAAAGTGCAAACGTAATCACTTTTGGACTAGTGCATTGTTTTCTGAATGTAAATGCTTTCTGTACCAGAAAAAAAAAAGAAACCGGACCACCATGCTTTTTTGTCCAGCACAGAACGTGCGTACAGTCAGGAAACAGAGCAAACCTAGTTCAAGAAAGACCATGTTTTGCATGGTAAGTCCCTACTGGTACATCACAGGATCCATCTGGATACCTTTTTTAGGTGTACTGACTGATCGGTATACCGACAAAACCGTGATGTGAACCAAGCCTAACTTAGCTGGCAAGATGGTACTATGTACAGAAAGTTCCTACCATGGCCATGACCACTGAAGGCTGGGTTGGGGTTGTATACATAAACATTTGAAAAATACATTAAAATGAAAGCCTTATGTATTTCAGGGAAGAAAAAGCAAAAAAAAAAAATTTGTAGAATGACCGGGCATGAGAAAGCATCATGTACTGAAAAAATGACAAGGTGCCTGGTCTGGAAGAGGGTAAATGGCCTGGTCAGAAACAAGTTAGGTTATAGTTCCCTCATGGTATACTTGTTATATTAATTTGATTTTATCTAATGTTTTTTTTCCCCTTCAACAGCAAAAGATTAACGCTTTGCTAACCTGAGATTTTACCCCAGCTGTCCAAATTACTCTAGCCTTATAAAAAGTCAGTGGTTATTGCTGGAGTTCTAACTTTACAGACGGTCCTAGTCCCTGGTAGGCTGTCCCATACTGTCACAGCGCACATTTACATGAATGTGTACATAGTGTCAATAGAGCAATGACTTTTTTAATGCAAATTGACAGGACTATCATTTGCACAGAAACATCCATGCATTGTTTGATATTCTACGTTATCCTTTAGTCACAGCATAAAGATCTTCGTGCTCAAATCTACTACTAACTCCTCCATATGATAACATAAGAACATAGCATACCATTATAACAGGCCCAGTGGAGGGATGTGTATCCGTGATTGTCTGCTATTGCTGGAACCACATCAACAGACACAGCAGTCTGGAGGAGAGCCCCCAGAACACCTATATGACCACATGCTGCCGCCAGATGAATAGGGGTGCGACCTCTGCAGTCCCGTAACAAGAAATTAGCACTGTGCTGGAGCAATGCTTCCACACACTCCTCATGCCCGGTCACTGCCTAGAAGAGAACAAATAACTTCAGGTATGAATTCACAGAACATAAGTTTATACCAAATCACATATCAACATATTATATCCAGAATGCATAGTAGTTAACAATTGGCTACGCTCAAGTGCACTAGGTCCAAAAACGGAAAACAAAAGTATCAACTTTGTCATTAGTTTCATTTGTATAATACAGATTCAGGTTTGGAAATAAAGGGCACAGCAACATTGTCTGTATAGAATCAATAGTAAAGTCTGTCTTATAATAATGATTGCTTTACTATTGGAAAACACAGAATATTACAGACACAATAAATAAATAACAAAAAAACCTATTAAATCATAATCACTAAGAGTTGTAGACATTTCTTGGAGCTGGAGCTCGGTTACCTTAAAAATAATCGCTGGGTGGTACCGTGGCAGAAGAACCTCATGAAATTACAAATATTAAATACAATTGTCTTACCTATTAATGGCAAGGCAAGAAAGACGACCTGGATCGATATATTTCTAACACTAGCTAGTGAACTGTTCTGGTACTGCTGCAGAGGCACACCCTTAAAATATGAAGCTATGACAGGAAAAGCATACCCCGCGGTGCAGCGCTGTCCGTCCCCACTTATCTTTGGCATCTACATTTGCTCCTTTGTTCAGCAATGAATAAACACATTCTGTATGTCCGTTCAGTACAGATAGCATCAATGGGGTCCTAGGCAATACCAGGTACAAATCAGAAAGAGACAAAGCCTTACAGGAAAATGCATCAGTCAGCAAAGCTATCCTCTTATGGCCGACATCCAGCTAAGCACTTAAACAAAACGGAAGCAGATTCCAGCAGAATACTCAGTCAGACAGGTCAAGGAAGTGAAAAAAAAAATGCAGGAGATGACTTGGGGACGATAAAAATGTATTGGAAATTTGCTAACGTATACGGGACATTATTTATGTAGAAGACCAGACCAGCAGACAAAATGCATGTGCAGTCCACTCTTACTTCTAATGCATTTCTCGGTCTTACCTGAATTTGTCTATTCGGGGATTTGTCTACACATTAAAAATATGGCAGCTGTTAATAATGTATATTTTTGGTGACATTATATAAAATAATTTTGTGGACAACATGGTGCCTTAAAGGGATATTCCCATTTCATTGATTTTATGCAGATTGTGTGTTGAATTCCTTGTTAAAATCCTTGTGTAATTTGACGGCCATTTGCTTGAATGGCCAGTCCGGCTGTGGTTTACACAGCAAACTCGTTTGACCCTGATATGGAGCTAACCAGCATCCAAACCAGGAGGTGAACACCACCTCTTTTTACTCTGTGAAGTAAAAATTCTTGACAGAAATCCGAAGTGTTTGAAGATACCAAAGATTATTACCAATATATTGCTGTTCTAATTTTGCTTCCTTTTAGAGCTTCAGCAGGTCATATCTTCTGCTTGTGTACACAAGCGTCTCTTAGTTACCAACCACCTCTTTCTGCTCTAGAGCACCAAATGGTGAGGTCACTCCCTGCCATATCTTATCTGCAGCACAGGAGCTTGTTTTTCTTGCTTGGCGTATGTTTACATGGTTTATTGCGGCGCATACAATACGCGTGAGCAATACGCGGGGTGTTTTGGAAGCACACGCTGCTCAGCGTTTGCTACCAAAGCACGGAGGCGATAGGGTGAGGGGAGAGGGAGGTCTGGCCCACGGCTGGCCCCATTCACATGCATTGTCATGTCACTTTTCTCCCCCGGCGCACAATACGATCGTATTGTAGGCCTGGGGAGACGACACTTAATTCATAGTTCTCTATGAGAGCTATGAGTTACTGTAATTGTGGTGCGCATTTCGCCGCGTATAAAGTGCAATACACTGCGGAATTCGCACGCAATTGCGCTGACAAGTAAGCCCTGTGAACATACCCTTACTGTAAAACGTTGACCCTTAAAGGGGTTGTCTCACTACAACTAAAGAGTAATTCCCCAGATCCTTCACATAGAGCTTTCACTGTGAGAGGATCTTAAAGAGCTCAAGCAGCCTTTATTACACAGCTCAGAGGGGAGTGAGAGAAAGCCAATGAGAACACAGACAGCAGCTAGCACAGAAAGCTCAGTCAGCCAGTTTCCAGTTAACTCAACTCAGATGGAAGGGAGCGCAGAGATTGCAGACAGCCAATCACAGGAAAGTGGGCATGGCCCGACCTCATGGTGCTGATTTAGCTCTAGACACACAGACTAGCTAATATCTGCTATACTAAATGATTTAGGTAATACAAACCAATCACAAAAGTGCTTATTTTTACTGTCCCCATCATTACAGATATGAACTTTGTAGCAAGAAAACCCCTTTAAGAGCTCTGTAGGCTTCTGCTCTGCTGTTAATACCCCTCCATAACCAATGTCTCTCTAACAGGCTAAGCTAGTAACAGCAGAGCAGACATGCCAATCACTGCTGTAGTACTGCCCACAGCCTAAGTAGGAAGTGGGAGCTTGAAGCTGACTGTGAAGAGTAGGCTGGTGAGAACACCTGTTTTAAGCATACCATGTGACTCTGGCTGCAGTCAGCATTGGTAAGGAGCTTGCACCTTCTATTAGTGCTTGTGGGTTTTCTTCAGGTATTCTGGGTTTCTTCCATACCCCCAAAAAAACCCATGAACTAAATTAAGAGCTCTGTAAGCTTCTACCCTAAATGAGGTCATGACTGATCGTAAACTTATGTATGTGACCAACTGGGAATAGGGATCAAATTAAGTGAATATGTTGGTGATGTAATAAATATTATATTATTAATAAGTTATAAATATTGTTCAAGCTCAAATTATGCAATAAATAAAAATCTCCTAGCTCAATAAGACTCTGTTCACTATAGCATCATGGCTTTTGAAGGATTCAAATGGCTCCTGATGACCCTTGTTAATTATAATGGGATTCTGTATAGGTTTCTGGTATTTTGAGGATCAGAAAAGCACTGCCTACTGCGCTATTCTTACCATTAAAAAGGACAGAAACCTTAAAGGGGGTCCCTCCCCATCTCACACATTTATGGCATATCGGTAAGATCTATCAAATGTGTGTGTGTGAGTTGCGAATCCCATTGCTGGGACCTGCACCTATCATTACAACGGGCAACCCGAAAGTCTCCGTTCAGAAGGAAGGGGTGGCCAGAACTCTCAGTCAGTTCAGAGTACAGCTAAAGTACTATTGTGTGAGATAGGAAAACCTCTTTAACAGAACCCATGACAAAGGCCAATTAGATATTTAGATATAATCTTCTCAAAAGTTTATACTTACTGGCCATTTCCATCATGAATATCCACTGCAGTCTGAATGTCAGCATTTCCTATGAGAAGTCTCAAGCACTCTGAATGTCCATTAATAGCTAAGAAGAAAAATGCTCAAGATCAGATTACGTCACAAGCACGCATCATTTTAAACGGATGCATTTAATTACATGTTAGTCGTATTCTAATTACATTGTAAAAGAAAACTGCAGTTTATATGATCGTCGTATGCCGTACCTGCTGAATGAATGGGAGTCCTTTTGACAACATAGTCCTTAACTAATATTGATGCTCCTTGATTGATGAGAACATCTACACATTCAACATGTCCTTTGAATGCAGCAAGGTCCAGAGGAGTCCTGCCGGTGCTGTTCCTTACATCAAGGTCAAGTAAAGACTGCACTAAAACCTCAAGGGCTTGGTGGTGCCCATGGTAAGCCTAGCAGAAATACACAAAAAATAAAATAAGCTACTTATTAACCAGGTTTATTGATGCAGCATAAAGCTGAAAATGTTAAACAGTTTTTTGTCAGCTTTGGAAAAAAACAATTCACCTTGGGTATCGCTGGCTTGGCTACTAACCTGTGGTCTAGAGATATGCCATAAATGCCTAAGGTAGAAATACCCCTTTAATGTTTGTGAAAGATGAAAAGGGTTTCCTAGGAACTTAAATCTGTTTTAAAGGGCTGTTAGCAGGTACAGCTGAAACCAGAAGTTTACATACACTATATAAAAAGACACATTCATGTTTTTCTCTCTATCTGACATGAAATCAGAATGAACCTTACCCGTTTTAGGTCAGTTAGGAACCAAAATTATTTATATTTGCTAAATACCAGAATAATGAGAGAGAGAATTTTTTAAGGCATTTTTATTACTTTCTGAAAAGTCAGAAGTTTCCATACACTAGGATTATTATGTCTTTAAACCATTTGGCCCATATGATGATGTCATGTCTCTGGAAGCTTCCGATTGGCAACAACTGAGTTAGAGACACAGCTGTGGATGTTTTTTTTAACACACACCATAAACACACTGCTTCTGTGTGTAACATCATGGGAAAGCCTAGAAAAATCAGCCAAGATATCAGGAAGATTATTTTGGACTTGCACGAGTCTGGTTCATCCTTGGGTGCAATTTCCAGATACCTGAAGGTGTCACGTTCTTCTGTATAAATAATTATTTCCAGGTACAAACAAGATGGGAATTCTAGCCATCATACCGCTCAGGAAGGAGACTGGTTCTGTGTCTCTGAGACAAACGTGCTTTGATCCGACGTGCATATCAACCCAAGAACAAAAGCAAAAGACCTTGGGTAGATGCTGGTGGAAGGGGTTAAGATTGTAATCTTCTTTGTAATCTTCTCTGTGAGTATTGGAAACTGTTTTTATCATTTATTGTTTATGCACAGTAATGTTTGGGGTTATGTATGGGATTTGCATAAAAAATTATTCACGAAGCCTGACAGGTTTGGCTTCAAAGGGGGTGGTGTTACTCTAAACCCTTTTATATGGTCATAACTTTATTTGTATCACAAATGCTTGAAAAAGGCTCTGCGTTTTTTTTGAGCCGAAACGTTGCACTTTTTGTATTTGCTGACTTCACAATAAAAGAGCAAACCTATGCTGACGTCCATTGGATTTTTTTGCGGTGGGGTTAAGATTGTGTCACTATCCACAGTTAAACGAGTACTGTATCAACAGGGCTGAAAGACCACTCTACCAGGACAAAGCCATTACTCCAAAAGAAACAAGATTAATGTTTGCAAATGCACACAGGAACAAAGACCTACATTTTTGGAGACATGTCTTGTGGGCTGACAAAACTAAAATTGACCATTATGGCCAAACAGGAGGGACTGATGCGCTTCACAAAATAGATGGCATCATGAAGAAAGAAGATTATGTGGCAATAATGAAGCAACAGCTCAAGACATCAGCCAGGAAGGTAAAACTTAGGCGGAAATGGGTCTTTCAAATGGACAATGACCTGGAGCATACTGCCAAACTGGTTACAAAGTGGCTTAAGGATAACTGAGTCTATGTTTTGGAGTGGCCATCACATAGCTATGATCTAAATCCTATTGAAAATTTATGGACAAAGATGAAAAAGCAGGTGCGAGCAAGACGACCTACAAACATGGCTCAGTTACACCAGTTCTGTCAGGAGGAATGGGCTCAACTTCCTACCAACAATTGCGAGAAGCTTGCGGATGAATATCCAAAACGATTGACTCAAGTCATACAGTTTAAGGGCATGCTACCAAATACTAATTAAATGTATGTAAACTTTTGACTTTGCAGAAAGTAATAAAAATGCCTTATAAAATCCCATCTCTCTCAGACAGGTAAGGCTTATTCTGATTTCATGTCAGATAGTGGCATAGAAAAACATGCAGATGTGTCTCTTTATATATGGTATATATAAACTTCTGGTTTTAACTGTAATAGTGGGTGAGATTCGGGAATGTATAATTTCCTAGCAGGGGCATTGCCATAGTGGGTTGTAAATGTGGCAGCTACAACTGGGCAACGCTGCCTGAGAGGTACCCCAAAAAAACCCTCTCCCTCATAAGAATTATAGATGACAAACAGTAGGTGGGGACAGTTACAGATTTTAAATTGGGGCCTCAAAGCTTTCAAGGGAAAGCAGAGTTTGGATAATAGACAGTGAGATCCTACACAGGGAGGCAGTGATGCTGAATGGTACTACTAGCTGAACATTTCACCAGGCTTTTTGGGGGTTTTTGCTGCATTTTTGCCCTTTTTTTAATATGGCCACCAAAAAAAAATTATTTTAAAAAAACATTTTTTTAAAAAAAACCATGCCCAACAACATAACTTTGTCGTTCAAGTGTCAAATATTTAAATGAATTGCTATAGAAATTGTGGCTGTTAAACGAAATTACATGAAATTTTTAAAAAGGGGGTTTTGCCAGGACGTGCCTTTTTTCCTAAGAAGCATTGAAACAAGCCACGTAATAACAGAAAAAAGGGGACACACCCAGAGCACAGAGCCAGAAAAAGGGACTTGTGAAATGTTCCTCAAATAAAAACTACAACTGGGTTTGTTTACAAAAGAAACACTTTTCCCCAGCAACTGTTTTCAATGTTTCGGGGAACGGATTACTCGAAAACCTTTTTAATACGTTTTTTAAACCCGGGGTGAACGTAAGAAATGTTTCTGCGCAGCTCTTTTTGGGGATTGTATAGAAAACTTTTAAAAAATAATGGGGGTAAGGGAGCCTGTACTCTCCAACTGCAATGTTTAACACAATTTTTTTAGAAAATGATTAAATCCCTTTTTGGGGGATCCCATCAAATTACATCGTGGCAAAAACCCTTTAAATGAGACCATTTGTGGTTTTTACCCTTTCGGGGCATATTACACTTTTTAAAATTAGGTCATTACAAACATAAGAGCTATTAAAAAAACAGGCGAAAAAGAAAAGGCCCTTTTAGTGGGGGAAGAATCTTGCATAGGCTGTTGATTTAGGAATAAATAGCGCATTATTTCTAGTTCATAGCTATAGTAGGTTTTTTTTTCAGCACAACTACAGCTTCTACTGTAGTTACTGTATTTCAAGTATTTTCACTTTAAAAAGGTGTTGCCATCTCAAATATGATATGCCAAAAATGTCTGCTCGGTGTGGGTACCAACGAACCAAAACATTCGAGAACAGGCTCTCAAATGTCTGTGTTTTAAAAAGGAGAGTAAATTTTCACTTTGGTCTATTTTCTCCAAATTTTCCTTTCCCTAGAAAAATTCTGTATGGGGATTTTTTTGGGGGGTTGTTTTTGAGAAAAGGTTTCCCGTCCCATAAGGGAAAAGGGTGTGCCAAAAAAGCCTGAGAGGGAAAACCCCTTAAAAAATTGGGAAATCCATACAAAAACTTTGAAATGTACCCCATCTTTGAAAAAAATTTTTAGGAAAAAGGGTTTTTTTTGGGGTTTCATGAGGAATAGCACTGTCCCAAAAGGGAAATTTGATAACCCTTGGGACAAGGCATTTCCCAACCCCCTTTCCCTCCTTCTCCTCTGCAGGCTTCATTTCTAATTTTCAGTTGTTTTAAAGGGAGCAATTTGGGCTATTTTGATAATGAAAAAATTTTTTATAGGGGGAGGGGGGGGGGATTTAAATTTTTTTGTGGGGGGTTTTGCATGAATTTTTTATTTTCCCCCCGCCCATTCTTAGGGAAACAGCAGCTGGAGGTTGGGGATAGAGCAGTGTAGCTGTGAATTGTGCAATGGGGTAAGATAGAACACTCGGTAGATCTTTCTGCAGCTAAACTAATTTTTTTTCCCCCCCTTCCTCCCTAACCCCCCTTTTTGGCAAATTTTTAACCTGATCCCCAAAAATTTCCCAAATTCTCTCAAGCCGTTTTTCCCAAAGGGGTAGAGGGTTTGGGGGACTGATTTTTAGAAAAAAAAAGCCTTTTCTTCACCAGACACAGTATATTGCAAAGTATCGTATATTTGCTTGTACTATTAAAGTGATAAAAAGTTAGTGACCATTTAGGTACTTACGGCTAAGTGCAAAGGACTGATTGGTGCACGAGTATCTGCGTCGTTCAACATGTCCGTACCTGAAGTTTCCATAAGCTGGATGGAAATGATAAAGCACATTACAAATCTCTATTTAAAAAGTCACAGAACTAAATGTAGTACTCCAATATCTTTTAGTTGACTATTACATATTAAATTGTCACAACATACAAGAAAACTTAAAGACAATAAAGTATACTGGTAAGAATTAGTGGACAAACCCTTTTCTGAAGACCTAGAACTGTTCTCCCTGATCGAGACCCACCTCTAAAGGCTACTAACAAAGTGTGGCTTTGGAGTGTCCATGTATTACATGTAATACATGGTTCATGTGATATAACAACTGATTTTTTGTGGGTTTTCAGAAGCTGCATCAGCTGGGATCAATGGATTACAGGATGAGTGTCAATATGAAAAGGCGCAGTCTACGGTCTACAGCAAAGATCAATATATCATCTAATACGAGAAAAGGATTTACTTACAACATCTAGAGGAGTTTCTCGAGCAATCTGTAAAAAATAATACATTTGTTCATTAGCACAACACCTTTTGCTGTTTGTTTGGTAACAAATGCTTATTTAACAGCTTTAAGCTATAAAGTAGTTATAACTGTTTAACCTACTGAATTCCATTAAGGGTCCCTGACTGAAGGTCATCCAAGGAGGGCCACGTTGAGTTCTACTTAATGGGGCTTCATTAAAACTCAAGCTGCTCTTGCAGTCATCATATTCTCTAATAACACAATTTTGCATATGCATATTCTAGATCCTATTATTTAACTTTTAAAAGCATTAAAGGGGTTGTCTTGCTACAAAGAATAGCTTTCAAAATGTAGGCAACACTAAATGAAGACGTTTTCCAAATATATTGCTTTGTTCATCTTTTTGTGTTAAGGAGCTACAAGTGATTTGATCACCTTCCTGGCTCTCTTTGGTTCCCCAGTCCCCGACCTGGTACTCCTTCTCCCCTGTGTTTTTTCTATCGATAGCAGGTCGCAGGCCAGCAGTGTGAGAGCTTGTTTGTTTTGATTTTCAGACAAGAGACGATTTCCTTACTGTTTACATTAGTGAAAGCTTTCTGGCCTCAGAAAAGGGGAAATTTTAGCTAATTGGGACTGATAAACAAAAAAACGAGAAGTTAAATACAGGAGCTCATATGTAATTCAGACAGCTTGAACGGAAAAAGACAGAGCCAAGCAGCATTATTTCATTCATGCATCCTATGAAACTTTGAGATGAGACAACCCCTTTAACGGAAAAAAAGCTAAACAAATTATATATTATTTTAAGTGGTTTTGCCATACAAACATTGACAGTCTATTGATAGGATATACCACCAATGTCATATTGGTGGGGGTCCCATCTCTTAGATCTGCCCCCATCTCAAGAACAGGCAGCTGAAACTTTACATAGAGAAGTGGCTATGCTTGCGCAGTTACCCTCTATTCATTTCAATGGTATTTCAGAGTACAGTAAAGTGGTTGCATTTGGCTGTACTTGGAACTCCAACTGAAATGAATGGAGAGTAACTGGACATATGCGGCCACTTCTCTTTTTTTTTTTTTTATAAACATTATTTTTATTCAAAGTTTTAAATATTAAAAAAAAATTGGGCATAAAAGAACAAGGTAGTGTCGTTACAACTTTACAAAGCATACAAAATATACTGTTATAGGAAAAAAAAAAAGTAACAGTCCAATAGGACAAACACAACTAGGGTGAGTGAGACTCTATGCACTGGTAAAAAATAAATGCAGCCCCCCCCCCCCCCCCCCAAAAAAAAAAGAAGAATCAGCACAAACCAAAATAAACCAAAAATACAACTTGGCATTTGGGGTCATATTAATCACTAAAGGGTTTTAAACCGGGGCGGGTTACACAGGGTGCTCTAGAAAAAGGGGAAGAGATATAAACAGTGAGGTCCGGCCCCTTGGCTGGAGTCGGGTGGGACCATAGGGGGAACGCGGTCGTAGGAAGGCAGTTCTCAAGCCGGGCAAGAAGTGAGTCAAGTGGGTGGATTTCCCAAATTCCAAACGACCCAGTTGACCCCTAGAGGGAAAATAAGATACCAGGGTGTACACGAAAGGGTTCAGACTTCCCCAATCTCATCCGAGGTGTAGAAGGTTTTATAAAATCTCCCATTTTTTAAAGAACTTTGAGGGTGGGTCCTTTGGTCCCGAAATTCCAGTTTATCCATCTCTAGATGTGTTTGACGGGCAGATTTACTTTTGGCTGAGGGGGTATTATACCAACCATTTTGAAAATAAGATCTTGGCCGTTTAAAAGAAAATGTGAGGAGCGGGAATTCCTACACTGGTTGGGAGGTTTGGGAAAAACAGTGGGCGGGTCAAGGGTTAAATCGGCTTTTAGGGAGGGAATTTAGAGTTTTCACCTTTATCCCCGAAATCTGCAGTAGCATTGCTGGACCAATTTTCTATGCAGAAAATCTGTTGAGGGGATACACTTAGGACATGCAGTGAGGCGGTCGGGACAGTTTTGGGGGGAAGGGGGATATTTAAAAACCCAAATATGGCTGGTGAGGTTTTTAAAGTAGTGTCCCTTCCATCTCAGACAATATGTTTTCAGACGGCCCCCCCCTTGTTTGGATTTTCCCAGAGATTCCGGTCGGATACAGTTTTTCCCCTTTTGGGGAAGATTTTAGGGGAAAGCTTTATCACTTTTGTTATTTCGGCCCCGAATAAAGCTTTGAAAGGGGAAGGGGTGGGTAAAGGAGAGGGGCCAAGGGACTTTAATCGAATACATTTTGTCGAAAAATGCACAAATGAGGAAAATTTTAATTTTGAAAAAATGAGGAAAACTTGGGGAAAAAGCCAGGAAGTGGGAGGGGGGGGGGGGGGGGGGAGTTTCAAATTTTGAAATAAAGTCTCCCAAGAAAAAAATTTTTTTTGGGGGTTTGGGGTATAAAAATATTTGGGGAAAAAACCCACTACCCCCCCTGTCTCTCCAGCATTTAAAACGGGGGGTTGCTAGTCCCCGCTTGGAATTCAGGATGGCCCCCCAAGCAAAAGATCCTACAAAATTGGGTTAGGGTGGGGATGAAAGGGGATCTCCTCGCCTTCCAGGCTCCTTTTTGGTGTTTTTAGAAGAAAACTGTGTTTCGCTACTTTTGGGAGAGACGCAAATTTTACTGAAAAAAGGTTTGGGGGCGACCAGGGAAAAGGGCCCAAGGGGGGATTCAATGGTGAAATTTTGAGTATCTTGAGGTCTTTTTTGAACCCCGTCTTTTACTATGCCCCCGTAGACTTGCCAAGGGTTATATAGCCTTAGATCCCGGGAGGTTCCAAAATCCGGAAATCCCGGGGGAGGAGCAGGTTAGAAAAATGCAAAAACGTGGTCTTTTTTTTTTCCCAAGAAGGGGGGAGAAGAGGTGTGGAGAAAAATTAATGTTCTTTTGTCTAAGGAGGAGGGGATCGTTTTTTTAAAAGATATAATAAAATTTGGGAAAGGGCATATTTTTTAAACAGGTGCTTTTTGCTAAAAAGAGGAAAGAGGGAGGGTTTGTCCCTCGTTCCGCTCTTTCGAGTTTTTAAATAAAATTTTTGGGGGTTTAAATTTAGATGATAAAAGGGGTTCTGGAGTATTTTCCTATAAAAATGACCCAAGTTTTTTTATAGAAAATTTGGCCAAAAAAGATCGGCAGAGAGTTAAAATTGGGGCTAATTTTGGGGGGTTGGGGGGGGAAAAATTTCCCGGAGCTCCCACTTGGGGAAAAATTTTCCCCTTAAAAAATGAGTAAAGGCCCAAAATTTGAATCAGCTCCAAAAGCCCAGGAAAACCCCAGGGCAATGGGTGAGAGAGAAAATGGGGAATTTTATCAGCCCAAAAAGGGAGATTTTAACCCTTTGGGGGCGCCCATTTGTTTTACCCGATAATTGTGGGTGAGATTCAAGGGGCCCTGGAAAAGGGGGGTTCCCATTGGGAGATTGAATAATTTTAAAAGGTGAAAAAGGGGGATCCTTGACGAGTCCCCTCTGTGGTGAAACGGTTTGGATTTGAAAACCTTTAGGGGTAATTTGCCTAATGGGGAAGAGTTAAAAGGGGGGAGATTTAAGATCGGAAAGGGCCTTGGAAAACCAAATTGGGTCCCAAACCTCCTCCGCCATTCCCGTGGGCCTGTTTTAAACGCTTTTTCTGCGTCTATCGACAGGGCGCTGGGAACGTTTTGCGGTCCCGGGGGGAATTTTAAACTCATTTTAGCCCGTGATAACCTTGCGGATATTTGGGGACCGCTGCCCCTGCCTTTTTTAAAAAACTGTTTGCTCGGGGAAAAAAAGTTTTGGGGGGGATGAGGCCAGTCGGGCTGCAAAGACTTTAGAGATTTTTTGAGATCAAAAAATTTATTTAAATGATATTGGACGATAGGTTTAGGGGGGAGTGGGTCCCTTTTCCCCCTTTCGGTAAATTTTTTTTTTGTGGGGCAGTGGGTTTATGGGGCCGGGGGAAAAGGGCCCTGATTTAAATGCCCCGGGCCCTTTTCTTTTTTAAGCAGGGGTTTCAGGAAAGGTCCCAGAGGTGGGCCCGAAACCTTTTTGGCATGGGCTTTCCCCTCACTATTTCATCAATATTTTGGGGATGGCAAAACCACTCTAATTTCCCCAGAGACAAAAGATATTTAGATGGGTAGAGCCCCCGTGGGATCCCTGCAAAGGAAACCTACCTCAAAGTCAAAAAATTTTCCCCTTTCAAAATAAAAAATCTCAAGCTTTTTTTCAACTTCGGATTAAATTTATGTAAGGACACACTGCACCTCTTGGAGTAGGCATAGGATAATTTAAGATACTTTTTAAGGGGTTGTAAGTTTTGTAAATAGAGCAAGAGAAGGGGTTTAAAGCCCAAAAAATCAAAAATAAATCCCCCGTTAAAAAATTTTCTTTGGTCTTAAAGGGATCATTTTAAAATTTTTTACTTACCAAAAATTTTAAAAATAAACTGGGGAAACCCTAGGCCGCTGCATAATTTAACTGCTTTTTACCCAAAGTTTGCCCCTGTTTCCCTGGATTTGCATCGTTTCTTAATAAGTATTCCAGGCACCTAAAATAATAGAGAGAAGAAAGAAAAAAAACTTGTGTGAATTTTTAAATTTTGGCGGGGAAAAACCATAATCTCACATTTTTAAAAAGAATTTCACATAATCAAAATTTTTATATAAAAAAAACATCGGGGATGGTACCAAAAAAGCCCAAAAAAAAATTTTAAAAAGTCGTAAAATTAGAATACTGATTAGTTTTAAATCAATGGCCCTCGCAACAATAATGGCCCCCGGGTTTTCCCCTTTTTTGTGAAAAAAATTAGTCTTTATTTCCTTGGTCACTGTAACATGAATCACATTCAACATGCAATGTCACAGACCATCCAGATCTGCAGCCAGTATGTTTTGGGCTAAAAGACCCCAAACCCATACAGGGTTTTTTTACTTTTTTGAAAAAAACTATAGTAGTGAAAAATTGTCTGTCTAGTGGGGGAAAACTCTACAGTTAAGAGCAGTACAGTGTCTTTAAAGGGGATGTAACGCTTCTTTAGTTCAGTGATTCATACTTTTCTCAGCTTTTTCAAATCTAGAAATGCACGGGGGGTTTTTCCCCTCCCAATGGGTGAAATCATCCCCTTCATGTTCATGTTTTTTTTTTCCCGGACTACCCCCCCCCCTCTTGAGTCCCATGTCACTGTGTTTTTTCCTATAAGTCTTTTTTTGTAAGGCTGTTTTTCATTTCCCAGGCTGCATTTCCCAAATTTGGGCTGAGCATGATGAAAACCAAACTTTTATGAATGGCCAGATCGCCCTTAAAATGCAGGAGAGGCAGGGATCGACCCCCCCTTTGTTCTGTTTTTTCCCGATTTTAGAAACCCTGCTTCTTATTCTGTTTCTTCTGGCTGTGCGAGTGAAAATTGCCGGCCCTTACTTTGATGAAGGCGGGAATGCAAGCCATGTTACGGCCGACGGGGCTAAACAAAGTAAATGAGCTTCACTAGTAAATGAAGGAAGGGGGACCCACCAGCACGGGATTAGGAAAACGAAAGAGAAGAAAGGGACCCTATGAAAAAAAACCTTGCTAATGACTCAAATTTAAAAAGTTGCTTGTTTTCACTGTCCTCTTATTCTAAAGGGGCCATTTAATAAAATGATAAAACCCCCTTTTAAGTTAACATGGACCCCGGATACAAAATTTTTCCCATCAATGGTGTTTCCTGGGACACTGCATTTTGAGACCACACGGCACATGGGATTAACTGGAAGATTCAACCAATTATCAACATTTCAATTGTAAATTATCTTTAATGAAGTGCTCATGGCTAGTAGCGCCTCTCTAAAACTGGCAACTTCCTTTTGTCCCACTCTTTACTGTGGGGTGTGGGCTTCTTTGAGCACCAGTGACTAACGGCCTCATTTACCCTTTTCTAGTATATTGTGTATAAATTACGGATAAACAAATGATATCTTGGTTCGTTTTCAGAAACTCAACTCGAAAATTGAAACCGGAAAAGAGAGCTCTATCTAAACCCATAACCTTTAAGGGTTTAAATTGGGAAATAAAAAACCAACAAGTCTCTACAGACACAAATTAATTTTCTCCAGTAGAACAAGCATGCATATGGGGAGCTGTAAGCCTGAGGTAGAGGTCATAGGTGCATGCGCATTGCTGGTACATTGAGTATAAAGCACATGACCCAAAGAAGCTCCTATACGTTTTCAGTACATCAATCTACATTTATCTTTATGTCGGTAACATTTTGGAGCTTTTAACCCAATTACCCCGATAGGTTTTTTAAAATACAAGGTGTCCCACAACCCCTTTTAAAATTGTATGTTGAGGGCCACTTTCCTGTGTCTCTGAAAATCAGGAAAAGTGCTCTTTAGGCATCCGGGAGGCCTTATTTTTTTGCTTCATGTGTATAGGTACGGGTCAGGAAGCTCCTGCTTAAAATAGAAACGGAAAAACAGCTTCAAGCAGCTATGTCGGACTATTTTAAGCAAGCACTTAATCTGTATTGGTTATCTGCTTATTTGTCTTTATTCTTAATTGTTTCTGATTTAGAATTTAGGGTTTTTGGGCTTGGAAAACCAAATTTCCGCTTTGGCAGCGTTTTTGGGCCCCAATTTCCAATTTTTCAACTTCTAGTGCTCCTGGAACCAATTAATTGCAGCTTTAGGAAGCATGATACTCCTGTTTTCATTTAATAGTTCACATCTTAGACAGTAGGGGGCAAACGTGAGCTGTTACAATTCTGAACGCAAGGAAAAAAATTTTAGGTTTAATTCTTTTGCACTACAATTTTTTTCAAAGGCCTGAAATCCAGACCTAATTTGCCTGTTTTGGATTATAAAATTTTCGGAAACTGGGGTTTATAGTAGAAATACCAGATAATAAAACTACCAAAATCCCTTTTTTTTAATTTCTCTAATTTTTGCCCCCATTGTTAGGGTCGTAAAAGATCCATCAAAAGAGGAAATGGTAGAAATACCGTATGGTTATTTGTAAATATAAAGCGTTTTCTGCATTTGTTTTTTTACATTATTTTTTACACCATTCACATTTCATACCAAATAACCTGTTAAATTAATTCTACAGGTCATTATAGTCGCGTGGATACTTAATACGTGTAGTTTTTTTTTCTGTTTAATATATGCACAATCTTTTTTTAATTAAATATCTACTTACTTTATTTATCTTTTTTCACACTTGTGGTTTTTTACTTCTTTTTTTTTTATCCCATTAAGGATATGTTCACACAACGTTTTGGATCAGTTTTTAGATGCGTTTGGATCCGTGTTTCGGACCCAAACTTGAATCTAACAATGTGCAGTGTGATTTTACATTCCTTTCAATGTAAAACACGAATCGGCGTTCAGACGAGTGATCGCCGATGCATGTTTACATGCGTCTTTCGGATCCGTTCAAAGAATTGACATGTCAATGCTTGATCTGTTTTACACAGCAGACGCCCTATTTAAAACTATAGGGTGGTTCCTGCTGCAGCCAAAACGCCTCCAAACACGCAATTGACGCAGCGTTCTTGAATGCGTTTGTCGGATACAAAAACGGATCCAACACGCTGTGTGAACATCACCTAAGGGATAACTATTGTATACTTTTTTACACTCAGAAATGTATTAGCATACTTCTGTATGCCAACACATTATACTTTGCATCAGTATGACACAGGCTACTGTCAGGGCAACACACAGTGTACCCTGACAGCTCTGGGGCTACTCTAGGTCCCCAGGGTTGAATGCGTGGACGTTTCCCAGGCAGTTGTACCATCAGGCACTGTGAATCCCAGTGACCCAATGGAGCAGGGGAATCCGCAGCAATCAAAGATTTAAACAGTGTGGATCGGACGCTTCCTCCGGTCCCTGCCGTTCACAGAGACTGCTCTAGGACCGTAGCTGTTAACTACAGCTCCGATCCCAGGGCAAACACTTTCTGTAGGCAGCGATGTCTTTTGGCATTGCTGCAGACAAGAAAACATGCACCATCTGCCATCAAAAAACAGTGACTGGTCGTTAAGTGATTAATATATTGTTTGTGGGAAAAGATTCAGTTTAACTTGTATTTTCACTTAAATTCTTGACTATTTTGGGTTAAGGCGGTGTTATCCGTGACTGACAGCCTTTCCTACACGAGTATACATGTAGAGATAGCGGTTAATCACTGATAACACTGCCTAATGGACTCAGACTAAAATAAATAGAAATTTAATAAAATACAGGTTTTACTGAATCTTTCCCCACAGAATAATATACTAATATTCTCGATAACATGTTACCAGCAGATCAGGTAGCATTTTTCAATGTAAAAGGTCTGTTGTAAAACAAGACTGGCCTATAATATATTGCTTTACCCCTTCACTGCAGCTCTCTGAATAACTCAAAGACTGGAAATGAGGGTTCTGTCTCAGAATATACAAAAGTAATCATTGTCTTTTTTTCATCCGGAAGTCAAGATTGTGCTTCTATTAACAAAAATAAATAAAAGATAAGCTGTTCTTACTGAAAATTCACAAAAGCCAAATTGTAGAAACGTACAACATATTTTGTTACGAAATCAGAATAAAGCTGTCCTTTTCATTACAGAATTTCCTCAGTGTTGCAGAGATTACTTCTGAACAAAAAGGGCTAAGGAGCAAACACAAGTGGTTCTTTGTAAACGTGGCAGGCAGCGTGACAGTCAGAATTGGGCTAAAGAACAAGCCAAGAACACCCCTCTTTTAAAAGGCTACATTCTCTCTGATCAACATAGAGAGACAAGTGTGATGACGTTCCAACACCCGCCATGAGACCACTGATGAGATAAAGCACATATAGTGACATGAACACCACTTACTTGCCATCTGTGTCTGATGTAGCTGCATAGTGCAGTGGGGAGCAACCCCTCTCATCCAGATCATTCACACTGGCTCCAGATCCCACAAGTGCAAACAGGCACTGATAATTACAATTGGCAGCGGCATAGTGAAGTGGAGTCCTTCATGTAATGAAAAGTGAAAACAATTAACAGCAGTAAATATCTGGCAAACCCGGTTATCTGAAAGCAGTAAGCTGGGTTCACATGCTGGGTTTCCACTTTTGTTTTAATGTAGGTGTAGTTAAAGGGGTTGTCTCACTACAAGGATTGCCTTTTATGTTAAAGGTCTTGCAAAAACAAGTCACTTTGCAATATATGTCCATTAACAGTATTCTACCTATTCTGAGATATCACCTCTTGTATGGGCGGCATCAGATCCTCAGGTCGCTATAGTTACAGACCTGTTCAATCTCTCATGATAAGACTGCCAGCACTGGTTGCTATAGCTACAGACCTAGCTTCTACTGCAGCCTAGTAGAAGCCAGTAAACAGGCCCCTGAATTCAAAATGAAACCAAGAAAACAGGACTGAGGTAAGATGAATCAATGTAGTGAGACAACCCCTTTAACCAATTTCAAACACAGGTAAAACTCAGGTTAATGAACCCCTGTAGCATTTTTTTTCTGTTTTGTTTGTTTTCTACTCCCTGCCTTCCAAGAGTTGTGCCTTTATTTTCCACAGTTTTCTGCATGTTTTTTGCAGTATAAGATGCACTTTTTAATAATATCAATGACAACTTTCGTGCTGGGAAACCCCCCAAAATTTGTGGTGTGAAATGTGAGAACATTTTTGGATTGCTATAATTACCATAAAATCCTTTTCTCGTGTGATTCATTGGGGGACACAGCACTTTGGGTATAGGCCCTTGACCTAGTAGGCTGACCTCAGACAGGAACCAACAGTGTTGGCTCTGCCTGGACGAACTATAGCCTTCCTACTGACACCAGGCTACTCAGATGGTACAAAAGTTCTAGCAGAAAGGATATACCAAAGTTCAAGATTGCGGTTTCAATAGTCAAGCCATCAAAAGGAGGGGACCCAACATGTAAGCATGTCTGTCCTTGGTTACCATAAGCAAAGTGCTACGGTTTAGGAGAAGGGGCTGTTTGTTTAGTGCTTGGGAACGAAGAGAGAGCTCCGGTCGGGTTACGCACAGGTCCCACCCCTGGTAATCGTAATCGGTGCAAGAGAGAGATTTGACACTGACAGCAATCAGTGGTAGGTGAGACATATGCGTGCGGGGTGAGATTTTTCACTGACAGCAATCAGTGGTAGGTGAGACGTATGCGTGCGGGGTTGGTCACTGACAGCAATCAGTGTAGGTGAGAGTATGCGTGCGGGGTTGGTCACTGACAGCATCAGTGGTAGTGAGACGTTAGTGCGTGGTTGGTCACTGACACAATCAGTGGTAGGTGGAACGTATGCGTGCGGGGTTGGTCACTGACAGCAATCAGTGGTAGGTGAGACGTATGCGTGCGGGGTTGGTCACTGACAGCAATCAGTGGTAGGTGGAACGTAAGCGGGCGGGGTTAGTGACTGACAGCAATCAGTGGTAGGTGAGACGTATGCGTGCGGGGTTAGTGACTGACAGCGATCAGAGGTCCTGCAGCAGAGAGAGATCATGTGCAGTCCCATGTAAACACAAACAGATAAAGCATATAGTTTTGTTCTGCAGATCTGTAGAGGTCAGAGGTGTAATAATCTGCAGGATATATCACTGTGTGTGAGAGATAGAGAAAAAAAAAAATCAACCATCCTTCCCCGAGTCCTGAATGTCAAATGCCCATTCTAATTACAAAGTATGTAGAGAGCGAGAAATGTAGATCTACACTATGGAGTTACATGCAGCTTTTTACTTCCAACGACAGCTGAGAACCTTTCCATTCCCCCGCCTCACACAGAATGAATTCTCACTTTGGGGGCGTGTCTGCAGAGAGAGAAGATACGCCCTGCTGGGAGGAGAAACACACCCCTCCATATCAGAAGCTCTGCTTAGCAACCAGTATAAACGGCTGCCAAATGATGAAACGAGAATACCTCTGTAACGGAATTAAACAAGACAAAAAGGAGGAAGGATCTGTGCCCCGCAATGACTCAGACGAGAAAAAGATTTTACGGTAAGTAAAGTTTCTCTTCTGATTCATTGGGAGACACGGCACCTTGGGACATCCAAAAGCAGTCCCAGAAAAAACTGTCAGCAGGGCGAGTCAGTAGGACACGGCTGCCTGAAGTACCTTATGACCCGGCTTGCGTCAGCCGAGACCATGTATGAATTTGGTAGAATTTAGTAAAGGTGTAACTGAGGCCCAGGTTACAACCTTACAGATCTTTGAAGCAGAGACAAGATTCCTTACCGCTTGAGGCACAGACTGCTCAAGTGGAAAGAGTGGTGACCTGGAATGGAAAAGGCTCACCCCTGGACGGTACGCTTCTGAGATTGTAGACAGAATCGAGTTGGCAATAGTAGCCTTACAGGCCACTAGACCTCTCTACATGGGCCCTCTGGAATAACAAAAAAGGGAGTCTGAGCGCTAGAAAGATTCAATGGCTGTGAGGTAGATCCGAATCGCCATGATAACACCCAAACACCACTGAGACAGCTCCTGAGGGTGGGAGGGAGAGGGGCAAAATGAGGGCAGCACTAGGACCCCATTAACCTGAAAATGGGGAAACCACCTTAGGTAGAAATGAAAGCACGGGACGTAGGACACCTTGTCCTTCTAAAGAACCAAAAAAAAGAGGGAGATGCTTGTTCAGTTCAGACCATCCACAGATGGATATAATGGCCAAAAGAAAAGCTACCTTTCAAGGAAGTAAACGCTTCACAAAGAAAAGCCTGCACGGGCTTTAAAACAAGATTTAAGTTCCACGGTTATGAACAGGTGTGGTGGAGCGAGCAATCCCTTGCTGAAAAGGTCTTTACCTGAGGGTGGGAGGCCAAGATGTGCTGAAAACGAACAGATGCCAGAAATCTGACCTCTCGAGTAATGGCCAAGGCCCCGCTCCAGGCCTGATAGAAAGAAGGATAGTACTCATGCGGCAGAACCCCCCCAATGGGTGAAATCCATACAGTGTATGATAAATCCGGCAGACTGAGGCTTGTGGGCCCGAATCATGGTCCAAACCAGAGAGTCTAAGAAATCATGAGATTTCAAGATTGCGGTTCCAATAGTCAAGCCATCAAATACAGGCGAGGTGGAAGATAAACCAGTGCAAGCTGATTTTAGAGAGGAATCACGAAAAATGAAAAGAAGCGAGGTGAGGGAACAGACAAGTTGATCCTGTACCCTGATTAGACAACCTCTTGAACGCAGGCGACAGTGACCCAGGCCTGCCAGACCTTGCAGAACTGGAGGAAGCGCCCCATCTGAGAGAAATCCTTGGTTGGAGGAAAGAAACGTCTTAGGCGAAAGAAGGCTTGACATAGGAGTGCTTGTGCATTGGGAGGTATAATTGCCAGGAAGGTGCAGGCTTAGCGGATGGCCTTTCGGACTCTGAAAACGCAGTCTGAGCGTCTTGCGCAATAACTGCCGTGCAGGAAGATTCTGAAGGAGGAAACGCAGACACCTGTAGCCTCTGACATTACCTCATCTAGACACTTCACAACTTAGTAGAGAAGGGGAGAAGTCAGCATCAGCCAGCCAGCCTTTAGCCACAGAGAGCATCAGTTCTCCACTCCTGCTTTATCATTTTGCCTCAAAAAAAAAAAAAAAAAAAAAAAGTTTTTGGTTTATATTTTAATAATGAGTGAAAGGGGAAAAAAAAACGTACCATCAGTGAGCCTAAAGAGCGAGAGCGCCAGTTCTCAGGTATGTTCCTAGCTGTGTAGCAATGTTAAGATACACCACCAAAACACAGTACAGACTTATGCCAACTGTTAGCTTGGTTGGCCGAAGTCCCATCATACATCATTCCACTTGCAATGAGAATTAGTGTGCTTGCACCGGATAGCCATCAAATTAGTTGATACTCTGATAGCAGATTCAAGAGGCATGAAACTGCTTGAATGCGGGCTCCTACAGATTTCCTGTTGGAAGTGCCAGATTCTAGCCCCCCCTGACGCTTTTTGGCCCAAACTCTGCTGGCCTTGCCAGGGCAGGAGGAAGCAAAGGCAGGCTGCCCCAGAGGCTTCAAAAACGGAGTTGCACAATACTCAGACTGCTTGTCAGCATCTTTGAGCGCCGCCACATCAGCAGTAGGTGGACTAAGACTAGTAGCAGCTGCTTAGTAAGGCACTACACCTTAAATAAGTGCAAGTTCACACCAGTATGCAAAAAAATACTGTACAACGTTACCACCACACTGGAGAAAGTGTTTGGTCACCACTGCCTCCCCTTGGCGACTGCTGACCGAAGAGAAAATGCAAGTACAAGGAAGTGGTGCGCCTGCAACGGCACACCGCAGGCAAGAAGTGCAAACGAGGCAGCAACTAGAGGAAGATGGGATACTTACCTATCCCACGTTTCTCGCCATACACGCAAATACCCCTTTGGTACCTGGCACTTTCCATAGTGGGGTAACGGAATCCAAAAGGGCAAAGCCAACACGTTTGTCTCTAGCGTCAGCCTATACCCAAGGTGCGGTGTCCACCAAAGACATTGATGAAAAAACACTTTTTGTACTGGGAAACCGTCCCAAAAATTCTTTGTGGTGTGAAACAAAATGCATTGGCACCATTTTTGCGGGGGTTTCGTTTTCATGGCTAACACTATTCGGCATAAATGACCTGTTATCTGTATTCTGTAGGTCGGTACGATTCGGTCGATACCAAATTGTAGAGTTATGCCTATGGTTTAGTACTTTAAAAAATAAAAATAAGGGCTCGTCTTCTGCGGGCACGAGTGTAGTTTTTATTGGTACCATTCTGGGATACATTTGACTTTTGGATTACTTTTTATTCTAAATTTTTGGGGACGTGAAATGACAAAAAACCCTGCAATTTTAGCATTTGGAACTTTTTTCTTCTAAGGTGTTCACGTATGGGATAAATGATTCATATGTCGTTATATTGGACTTTTACGAATGAAGTAATAACAGTTATATATCCCTTTTTTACATTTATTTATAAAGTAACAAAACATGTTGAGGGGGTAGGTTGTGACACTTATTTTTAAAACTTTCTTTTTTACTTGTAGTCCTCCAAGGGTACTTGACCACTAGAGAGTGTATCGTTTGTACACTGTTCTGTTTTATAAGTATATTGCAAAAGAGTTTATAAATATGGCTTCCTATTACATCCTGGCTGCCACTACAACCGCTCAGTACCCCACACATTATTACGTACAGGTATGTCCAAGGTTGTTAAAGAGGTTAAAAAGATGCGTGCATTTTTTGCTTGTGTTTTCGATGCAGTTAAAACATGTAACAACTGAACCCAGCCTCAAAGTTCGGGCTATGTACAAATTTTTTTTACATTTTTGAAATCCTATTTATTTTGGATTTCCTTGCATGCTATAAATTTTCTAAGTCTGCCCATTATGTTTTGGATTTCAACCGTTGCAATGTAAATTAAATGCATTTGTCACATAAAGCTCAAGGACACCACACAAACATTTGCTGGTGATGTACAATAAGACACTTCTGCAACTTGCAGGGAACCTTCATAGTCTCTTCCAGAAAACTCAGTCAGGCTTACAGCAGCAGAACCAGACACAGCATCTGGTAACTGGTGCAGGGTAGAGGATTGATTTGAGAAGTCATCTGCTGCGATGGGATATCCTGTTTAATTATTAGGTGCTATTGAGGTGATAGCCTTATATAACAGTATTCTTTCACATGCAGACTATGTTCACACGGCTTAAAATTGGACGTATTTCAGTCCGTAATTACGCGCCGGAGTGCGCAAATTATGGCTGGAATACGTCCCAGTCATTACGGTAATTCACAGTTCTTATAGAGAACTATGGATTACGTCTCCTCTCCCTGCTCGGCGAATCCGCCGGGCGGGGAGATAAGTGACGTGTGAATTACCAGCGGTGTATACGCGCCACTGGTAATGCATGGCTTGGGGCCGGCGATGGGCCGGCCCCCGGCTCCCTCCCCCGCTCCGCCCCCGGCCACACGGCGTAACTGCGGGGCGTAATTACGCCCTGCATTTAAGCTGTGTGAACCTAGCCTAAGTGCTACAAAGCAGTCTTTACAGAGTTTACTCATTGATTATACCATAGATCATTATAACCCTCCTGCTGGGCCTCCCAGAGGATGCTAGCACTTACCTTCCAAACTTGTCTTTTTTGTTGAAGTCTGCACCTGTGTTTAACAACAAGTTCAGACACTCCAGATTCCTGAAGACAAATTAAACATTTTTCATTCTGAAGAAATTACCAATTTGAAATATACTGGTAAAAATGTCCATATTTATTGTCTACACATTTTTTACTGTTACATAACATTGCAATATTCACAGTTCTATCAGTAAATGTAAATAAAGTCTGCCTAGACGTTTAAATAGCAGGTAAGCATTCCTTAAATAAATGCAAATTTAATCACCATCACATATGCACATAAGGGTTTGTTCACACAGCAGATTTTACAAGGAGAAAAATCCAATGCGGCATCCATACCAAGAATCTTAGGCCATACCCTTGGACTTCTGCCATGGATTTTCACTTTGCAGCAGCAACATTTTTGGGTGTGGATTAGTCCCATTTCAATGAGAGTTAATCCACATCTGGGCTGCCCAATGTGAAATCCATCTGGAGTTTACATGTCCCTTCTCTTCTTCTACAGAAAAAGAAAAATTTGCACCACAGCTTACAGTGTGATCTGCAACATAGACTTCATTGAAATGAATCAAAAAGATAAAAAGTGTTCTGTTGCGCACCACTGGTAATGTACTTCATGGAGTCCAATAACACAGTCCTGAAGGATAATTCGATGCAAGGAAAAGCCGTCGGACAGCATGCAAGTCGCCACTAGATGCAACTTCAAGGGCTGTTCTGGGACCGATCAATGCTCATTCTTCCGTCGGGGTATGAATAAAAATAGAAGAGAAGACTCATACTTACCTCCCGGACACTCCCGTTCACTCCCAGCTGCTGGTCCGTTCATCCAGACTGAAGCAGTGAATGGTCTTCATTCACATGACAGCTCCAGCCAATTACAGGCCAGAGAAGTCACGTGCATGTGACGAAGTGGTCTGTGATTGGCTGGAACGGTCACCTGAATAATGAACGGACCGGCAGCCAGGACTGGACGGGAGCGTCCAAGATTAAACTATGAGTCTTCTCTTCTATTTTTACTCATACCCCGATGGACAAACGAGCATTGATCGGTATCGGAACACCCCTTTAAAGTTTGTCTTCCAGCACCAGGATAGTTTAACATAATAAAGTTTAATTCACACTATATTAAAACAAATATTTCCCATCCTCTGTGGGAACTATTCGTTATTAATATAGTATGAATTAACCTTTATTATTTTAAACTATCCTCCAGTTCACATTGAAATGAACGGGACGTAAACTTCGGATGTAGAATCCATATTAAAATCTGCCTTGTTGACATACCCTAAGTAGTAAGGTGACGGCAAGAGTATTTTTTTTGTATGATAACCCCCTAGTGACTGCTTATTGCAGCAGCCAATAATGGGTTTTGTGGGGCAAAAAAAGGGCATCAATAGCATCACCATGCATGTTATTGATTTCAAACATTCAACGCTGGTTAATAAAAAAATAAAACACAAATGTTAAAAAAAGGGACGATTTTTAATATTTTTTTTTGAGGGGGTGTGGGCAGAAAAATGACAATAAAATTGAAGGTAATTGAAAAGTCATGTGCACCCCAATGAAAACTTATCCAGCAAAAAAAGAAAACAGTCTAAGTGGAGGGTGGAAACAACCAAAAAAAAAAAGACAAAAAACACAAGGCACAAAATAGGAAAGTCAATAAGAAGGTTAATTAAAATAACAATAAAGAGAGGCTCATTCTGGACCTTAGTGACCAAAGTTTTGATCATCAGACTCAAAAGTCTATATTGGTTGCCAGCACATCTGCATCGATTAATTGGTGCGTAATTGCAGCCAAACTACGCACTGCAAATACGGTAAAATCATAGCACCTTGTTTTTTTTTTTCCCCTCTTGAGGCTATTTTTCCCCAGCACTACTAGGCCTTAAAAGAAGTGACATGTAGGTGAAAGTGAAGCTGAAGGGGGAAAAATCTGGCAAAAGCCGCTAATGCCATAAACCCTAAAAAATCCAGAAATGCATAAAATTCTTTCCTTTGAGTAGTTTTGCTCTCAAAATTAAATATATTTTTTACACTTAAAATAATTTTAGTTAAGGACATGCATCAAAAGAAGTGCAACATACCCTCCAGCTGCAGCAGCATGAAGACAGGTCCTGCCAAAGTCATCTGAAGTATCTATATCAAAACCTAAAATAAAATGCTCACTTTAATGGACAGCAAAATTGTAAAGCATTGTAAATGCCGAAAAAGTAAGAAAATGCCCCCAGAAATGTGAAAAAGACATATCTTTTATAAAAAACACACTGTTCTGAGAAACTAGTGTACAAATTCTGGCATCCCCAGCCTAATTCTCTGCACGATTGGCCACCCACCCTTGCCTCTGTAACGCTATTTCCTCCCTAGTTCTGCCTCCGTAAAAGTACTTTGTTGGCAAGAAAGTCAGGACCAAGAAGGAGGCTCGCTTAAGAATGGGGAAGCCAACCTCCAGTAAGGCTTCTTTACATCCAAGGGGGAGGAGGAAACCCCATCACTGGACTGCGTCTCACCAAATTTCCCGAAATCTACATTTTTTTTTTGGGACAGTGATCATGCAAATTTAAAACACAATATTAGTTTTCTTCTCATACATTAAGATGAACAGGTACCAAGTTTTGGTCTCCAAATAACCCTTTTAATATCACTATAATGCTTCACATATCCCAACTTCTTTTTAAATTTTTCTTTTTTTTTCCCCTTTTAAATGGGGATTCCCCTTTTTAAATTTTTAGCTTTAAACATGTAGGCAAAAAGTAGAGAAACAAAAGACTCATCAAAAACACGCTGTTTAATTCTCTTCCTTCAGACTAAACATTTCTCATCGCTGCTTTTTACTCAAGCTTCCTAGGTTTTCTGCCACCCCCCTCCTCTAGTGGGCCCCACTGATGGGGGGATCGCTCCCCACTGTGTCTTACCAGCAGCACAGGAGCTTGCTTATGTTTATTACTGACAAACTTTAACCCTTAAGAGGTCTGTTGCCTTGTGCCCTGCTGTTTAGAGCCTTCATCCCCAATGTCCCTCTATTAGGCTAAGCTAGGAATAGCAAAACTGTAATATCCGTCTCTGCTGTAGAACCACCCACAGCCTAACCAGGAAGTGGGAGCCTTAAGTTGTCTGTGAAGAAAAGACTCTGTGCATGCTGAGAACACCTGTTTAAATTTCCAAGGATGTATACGGTTTATTTTCAGAATTACATTTTACTGTAAGTATATGCAGACTTCCAAAAGAAACAAATGAAGAATAATTTTGCAACACAGTGGCTAAATTTAAAGAGGTTTTTGCCGCGAGGTAATGTTGACGTGGGATCCTCCAAAATTGGTATTTAATCACTTTTCTAAATATATGTGATTACAAAAAGTGAAGCCTCTGAGACACAGCATTCTCATCCCCCTAGTTTTTCCGCCATTTACATTAGACACACCAGACCTGACAGGAGCTGATCTGGCCACGCTTGCATGTTTGTACTTCTTATCTGATGACAGGGAACATGAAGGAGCTTGCAACGGGCCGCGGAGAAAAGTGCAGTGTATGAGGCTGTCTGCTGTATAGAGAATCCACTGGTTGTAATGTAATTATTTGAGTAAACTTTGCAGACGCTCCCTGCTTCCTCGCTCTCTGCTCACCCCCCTTCCTCTCACCCGTGACTCAGCATGCTTTTTATCTTCGCACCTGAGAAGATAAGAGGTAAGGAACTCACTTCATGGCAAAACCCCTTTAAGTATCAAATGAGTTCAGGAAGCTGCATGGCAACCAGCAAAGCTGACTACACTGAACGTATATGGTCTTTGTATATTCAGCATCGTCATATTCATACAGAAGTGCTCAGAGAGCCACAGTCCATTTCCAAACTGGATGGTTGTCGGTCCCTAGGGCTGAGGTAATAATGTCACTAATGCTGTATTTGGATTTATCTTAAAGCTGGGTAGTGTGAAGTGGCGTTGTGAAGGATACCAGTAACAGTAAGGGTATGTTCACACGCCGGGTGTTTTGGGAATCACGCTGATCAGCACGTATTCCCAAAGCATTGTGGGGCCAGCAGCCCGCCGACCCCATTGACATGCATTACTTGCGGCGCATAATTGCCACAAATAATTGACATGTCACTTATCTCCCCGCGCATACAATACGATCGTATTGTATGCGCGTGAGGACTAGGCGTAATCCATAGTTCTCTATGGGAGCTATGGATTACCGTAATTGCGGCGCATATCACGCTGTGTGAACATACGCTTATGTTTTATTTTTTTTAAAAAAGCTAACTGTTGAGATATTCTACTCCCTGCATAACAGTTGGGGGATTTCCAAGTGACATCAAGACATATGAAAAAAAGATGGCCAAAATCAGAGTACTGCATTGGAGCCTGAAAAAGTCCTTTAAGCAAGAAGCAAACAAAATGAAAATGGTGATTGTACAAAATAAAATAATTGGAATAATATTCTTCATTTCCCCACAATGAACTAGACAGGCTCGGGGGGATATAAACCTGGCTCGGACCTGTAAAACGCTTTCTGAGCAGCTGGAAAAATTGAGGAAGGACGGAGAAAAACTGTAAATCCAAAATCACAAAGGAAACCATGACATTTTTCACAGTGGTGGAGATGTATGATTTTAGGGCAGTTTAGTGATTAAATCAAATATACAGTAATAGAGGGTTTTGAATCATTAAACCAACCTGAAGAAAGCAGCTTCCTGCAGCAATCCGAGAAGCCGCTCAGTGCAGCCAGATGGAGAGGAAACATTCCATGGATGCCTCGCCTAGAAGAGAGCAAGCGTTCTGAAAAGTTAGCAACATACTAAACCTTCAATAGATGCTAAGGTTTTACCCAGCTCTGATAATGATGCTTTTGTTTCATCATTATCGTGTGGATTAGTGATTTCCAACCAGGGTGCCATGGCTAACTAATACTCATTACTATAAAGAGATCACAGAAAAGAAAGATGGTCCCTGAATCATTAGGAGACATGGTGCACGCTAGGCACCACCCACAATGCTGCCCACCAAAGAGGAGCACATATTTGTATGGGGGAGCCATTACAGAGCACTGCTGTCTTCCACCACAGGCGGTCTATGCCCTGTAATTACTGCTGTGGGGAGTGGAGACATGAGCAATCATATTATCACTTCTAGGGTAAAAAAGGAAGAGCTCTAAGCCCTGAATGTGATTGCTGCCAGATAAGGGGACTGGCTCTGAGTGCCCTGTCTGCTCTCTCTGCTGGATAGGGAGATGAGCTGTGAGCCCTGAATGTGATTGCTGCCAGATAAGGGGGAATGGCTCTGAGTGTCCTGCATGTTTATCCCTGCTGGATAGGGAGAGAAGCTGTGAGCCCTGAATGTGATTATTGCTGCCAGATAAGGGGACTGGTTCTGAGTGCCCTGCATGTTATCCCTGCTGGATAGGGGGATGAGCTGTGAGCACTGAATGTGATTGCTGCCAGATAAGGGGACTGGCTCTGAGTGCCCTGCCTGCTCTCTCTGCTGGATAGGGGGATGAGCTGTGAGCCCTGAATGTGATTGCTGTCAGATAAGGGGACTGGCTCTGAGTGTCCTGCCTGCTCTCTCTGCTGGATAGGGGGATGAGCTGTGAGCCCTGAATGTGATTGCTGTCAGATAAGGGGGACTGGTTCTGAGTGCCCTGCATGTTATCCCTGCTGAATAGGGAGATGAGCTGTGAGCCCTGAATGTGATTGCTGCTGCCAGATAAGGGGGACTGGCTCTGAGTGTCCTGCATGCTATCCCTTGCTGAATAGGGAGATGAGCTGTGAGCCCTGAATGTGATTGCTGCCAGATAAGGGGGACTGGCTCTGAGTGTCCTGCCTGTTATCCCTGCTGAATAGGGAGATGAGCTGTGAGCCCTGAATGTGATTGCTGCCAGATAAGGGGACTGGCTCTGAGTGCCCTGCCTGCTCTCTCTGCTGGATAGGGGGATGAGCTGTGAGCCCTGAATGTGATTGCTGCCAGATAAGGGGGACTGGCTCTGAGTGTCCTGCCTGTTATCATTGCTGGATAGGGGGATGAGCTGTGAGCCCTGAATGTGATTGCTGTCAGATAAGGGGGACTGGCTCTGAGTGTCCTGCCTGTTATCTTTGCTGGTAGGGGGATGAGCTGTGAGCCCTGAATGTGATTATTGCTGAGGGAGAGACTTGTGGGGGAGCAATGACAGAGTGTTTCTGCCGTGATCAACCTACGTAAGATGAGCTACTGAATGAGCCGTGATTACTGCTCCCTGTGTTTAAGGCACCCGAGGTCATACTAAAAATGTAAGTCTAGTTTTTTTTATAGTAAAATTCAGGTGCTATAACGGTCAACAATGATTTATTGGCACTGCATACCTTGTTTTATAGCCATATTCTGGCTATGGGGGAGGGGGGGGGGGAATATAAAAAATTGTAGAGCTTCCCAGAGGTACAAAGTGTTTCCCACGGATGCCCCTAGGCTGATAAGGTTGGAAGGCACTGGCATAGAGACACACACGGTGCTCCTTGTGCTAAAGCCCGACCATGGATAAGTTAGCTTAATCGGCAGCAGATACCTTATTTTATCCGGGTTTACTCCGCTTGGAATACAGATGGACATCTCAAACCGAAGGGGAGATAGATAGATGCACGCATTACAGTGTGTTGTGTCACTAGAGATGCAATCTTACCAGGTGAGCGGCCACTACACCTGTTTACAGCTATTGTTCATTGGAACTTGCTACACTAGGTTTGCGCTTTATATCTTGTTCGCTCTCCAACAGCACATAAAGGAATAACCACTGTTGGATCATTCATGGTGCTGATAACCAAGAGCTGAAGAGAGTCTTTAAATAAATTAACAAAAAGAACAAATTAAAAAGTTAATTCTTAAGGTATGTTCGCATGGCGTACTGGGGCGCGTACTGTACTGATCAGCGCATACTTCCAAGGACAGGGGGTTACAGCCCTATTCACTTCTTTTATCAATGGTGCGCAAGCGCTGCGAAGAAGTGACCTGTCACGATCGTATTGTACGCTGGGGGAGACGAGGCGTAATTCAAAGCTCTCTATGAGAGCTATGAATTACCGTAATTGCAGCATGCATTACGCCTGTATTAAAGCACAAATATGTGGCGAAATGCGTGCCACAATTACCCCGTGTAAACATACCCTTACTGGTTATAGTACCTCACTTACTACCTACCTAAAGCATCAAAAGAAATCAAAGTGCTGAGCAACCACAATTATCTATGCAACAATCATCATCATGGTTACAGGAGACCAAAGAGAAGAATAAAAAGCTGAAACCAATTATATAATCGGCCTCTGTGATACAGACTACTAGGGGTGGTCACTTACTTTGAGGTATCTGCGCCATTGGTGATTAAAGTGTTGATGAGGAGCTCATGTCCGTATCTTGCTGCTATGTGCAGTGGAGTATTTCCATTCTTGTCTTCGCAGTCTATCTCGGCGCCTATAACAGACAGTAGAAAGGACATAACATGATTAAAATGATCACCTTCAATACATTTGGACAAATCATTCTTGCATAATAAATTCATTCAATTTAAAGCTCTTGGTGTAGCATATGAAAACTAGGCAGGGTTCACACGGCAATAATTGCGTGGCGTTTTTCGCCCGCAATTACGGCGTGTGCTCAGGAGTGGGGGCTGGCAGCCCCATAGACATTCATTATTCACAGCGCGTATACGCCGTGAATAATTGACATGTCGCTTCTCTCCCCGCTCGCCGTATTGTGCGAGCAGGGAGAGGAGACGTAATTCTAGTTCTCTATGAAACTAAAAGTTTACCGACTTTTTGGGAGTACTCGCCCCGTATTGAGCGCAGTACGGCGCGATATACGTCCCAATAATTGCCGTGTGAACATAGCCTTACTCCACACTTTCCACTGGCTTATGCATAGTCGTTACAAATAATACATCGTTTTAATTATTCACAGCTTTGAATGCATTTGTTTCATCTACAAATTAATTTATTGGGCTGTCTCATTGTTACCAATTTTTGTTCATTATGAGAGCTAAGTCCTGGCTATGAAAAACCTCATTAGAAAGCAAAATTTGTCAGGGGGACTTGCCATCAGCTAAAATAAGAGCTGCTCATAGAGGGGTCGCAAGCTGGACACATGTAGATATGAATTAATAAGCCTAACAGGGCAGCCCATATGATTCTCTGTAATAGTGGTTTCTGGTGTAAAAAAAGCACTAGATACAACATCAAATGTTTTCTTATGCTCCCATCAGCTCCATGTATTTAAACATTTATAAGAAGAGCTTCAAATAAGTAAAGAAAAACAAATTGTATATAATTATTTTTAGTTAATTCTAGAATTTGCATGACAGGGATTTTATTGGCACCAACCCAGAGATAAAAATGCGTGCCCAAAATGCGTCGATGGCAGGAGGGAACGAACGTCCATCCTGTCAGTTCATTTTTCTGAGAAGTCTTATCAGTTATTTTCACGAGGTCAGTGGGGAAGGCAAAGCGGGATTATATGTCACACACAACAAACACTGAAGCTGGTAAAAGAATAGCAAAGCAATAAAATACATGAGGCTTTTTCCAGAATATTAATTTTGTTTTTTTTATAAATGTATGGTATTTAAAAATCCCAGTTGCAGCAGCAAAATTCCCAGCAATGTACATCTCCTGTGACCTTCTCTCTCAAGACAAATACACAGTAATTCCTGAGTTTCTGGAACATAAATTTGCAGGTTGTTAGAATCTCATCCGTGCTGCTGCTAATTTAATACACTGCACTTTAAGAAAGTAGATCTACTGTGGATATGTCCAATGTAAACATACTCTTACCCCTTAACTGCTTGCAAACCGACCAATGACTGAATATCCAGGCAGTTGGCAAATCATGGTGCAAGGATGTTCCCCAACATTCGTGCAGACTTTGCAGCTGCACCGAGAATATGCAGCTGCAGGAGGGGAGAGCCGGCTGTCAGCAGGAGGTGAGCTCTTCAGTGATAAGGCAAGAACAGATTTTTGTCATCCATTCCTTCTCTATCAGGCGAACTGCTTCCCACCCCCCGTGGTCACATGATTGCTGATGCTAGGTATCTGAAGGAGTTGCTGGGTTCTGACAGACCCAGACCAGCTCTGCAATCAGTGCTCGGGTCTATACGCGTCTTGTAACTGGAGTGAAGTATGTCAAAATATCCTTCCAGAGGACTCTCTTACTTTATGGGAAGCATTATATGCAAACAAAATACTGTTTAACGAGTATAAGCCGAGATTTTCAGCGCAAAAAATGTGCTGAAAAATCCATCCTTGGCTTATACTCGAGTCACTGTTGGCGCTCGGATGCTGCAATGGCCCGAGCGCTGCCAGGGACGCTTCAGCTACATGCGACTCATCAGGAACTGCATATAGCTGATCTGGAGTCAGCCCACAGCGTTCAGGCGCTGCTATGAACTGAGCACTGCCGGCGATCTCTTCGCCCTGTAAGAGACTCCTTGGAGCACATACAGCTGAAGATAACCTCGCAGAGACAGAGAGGCCAAAGGCGCTCCCTGCCCCCGCAGTGGACCGGCACAAGGCAGCGTGCTATGTCATCACTCAACTACCCCGCCTGTGCCAGAAGACGGATCGCCTGGGAGTCGGAGCAGCGAGAGAGTGAGTTAAGTACTTTTTTTATTTATTTTTTTTAAACCCATTAATGTTTTTATTATAAATTAAGGAATGATATTTAATGCCTATAACCTGTCTATGGGGAATATTTACCTGCCTATGTGGGACATTAAACTGCCTATACCTGCCTATGTAATTTTTATTTTTGAAATTTACCAGTAGCCGCTGCATTTTCCAGCGTGTGAATCGTTTGCACAAAATCTGATGAGTGGTGTGGAGCTTAGAGGCCTACTGCGTACTGTCTTCCCACTGAATTTACCAAACCGTGAGCTCTCAGTGGTGGCTGCAGGAAATCACAACATTTAACCTTTTATCCATGCAGTGGGTTTGGAGCTTTATATTCCGAAAAACAAAACATTTACCATTTTGGATTATTGTCTGTGACCTGGAAAAGCGACCATGAATAGCAGTCATGTGTAGAGGTGTTTTCCCATCTTTACTCTGAAAGGTAAAAGACACTATTAAGAATCTGTAGCCGTCACTTGGCAGCTACTGTACATGCAAAACATTCACTACTTATTATGAATACATACTTTAGTACAGTCTTACCCCTTCAGACTTTTTCGATTGTAAATTTTATTAAAAAAAAAAAAAAAAGTAAAGAGGTGTTCCCAACTTGCACTTTGATGGCATATTGATAGGATATGCCAAAGTGTGATAACAGGAACGGGTCAATGAGAGTTTCAGTACAGAATGAAGACTGCTTGCGCACAACTCTCCATTCTGTTCTATTGGAGCTCTGGGTACAGAAAAGCTGTGAGTTCACTGTAAGCGGAGCTCCCAGAGCACAGGATGGAGACTTCTGTGCAAGCGCCACCGACTTGCCATTCTGAACCAGGACACTTGAGGTCCCGTTTCTGGGATACAGTGGGTTGCAAAAGTATTCATATCCTCTGAACTGTTCCTTATTTTTAAACTTGTATGTATTTTATGTGAAAGAACAGAAAGTAGCAAGTATTTGTGAAGAAAATAAGTGCTTTTCCAAATTTTGGCAAATCAAAACACTGAAAAGTGTGTCATGTATATGTATTCAGCCTCTCTAAGTCAATGCTTTGTAGGACCATCTTTAGCTAAAATGACAGCTGCAGTCTCTTGGGTGATATCTCTACCAGCTTTGCACATCTAGAGGCTGGAATGTTTGCCCATTCTTTTTTGCAAAATAGTAGTAGCTCGATCAGATTGGTGGGCTAACGTTGGTGAACAGAAACTTTCAAGTTCTGCTATCATGATGTCTCCAGGATATTTTAGTCTAGACCTTTGACTGGGTTGGGCCATATTAAGCACTAATATGCTTGTTATTTAAAACCATTCCATTGTAGCTTTGGTTGTATGTTTAGGGTGGTTGTCCTGTTGGAAGGAGATCCTACACCCCAATCTTAAGTCTTTTGCAGCCTCCTAAAAGGTTTTCCTCCAGTATTACCCTAAATCTAGCTCCTTCCACCTTCTCATCAACTGTGACCAGCTTCCCAGTCCCTGCTGCAGCAAAGCCTCCCCCCAGCATGACAGACTCGTCATTCTGTACTGATCTTTTATTGGCCTATCAATACGCCATCAAAATGAAACATGGGAACACCCCTTTAAAGTGAATCCATAACTCAGCCTACATGTAGTTATTCTAACATTTTACATTACTTTACATTTTATATTACTCTATGCCTTAGCTACAACTACTGTATTCCTATGGTGTTCCATATATGTAAATTAAAAAGAAAAAAAACTGTTAAACTGAAATTCCTGTGCAAAATATTTAGTAAAATATCCCATTTTTAAACTTAAACAATGAGACAATAATGAGCCCATGAGACAATCTGTAAATGTACTATTTCTAGGATTTGTACATGTGTTGTAATGTAGTTGGAAAAGACCCTTAAAGCTTAGGCTTTGCAAAAATCAAGGAGAACATAAGGCAAACGTTAACATTTAAAACAAGGTGTGTACATTTTAGAACTGGTTTATTGCTTGATTGAACAGAGAAAGGTGTCTTTGAAAAGTAGGAGTATCCAGCAAATTAAAATGGAATCGCAGGTGTGGTCTTACAAATCACAAACAACTCCCTATCTGTGGGCAGATCATACATATCACTTGATGGCCACCAAATATCAAGTCAAACTTTCATTTGCTCTACGTCTACCAAATCGATCAACAATTTCCTTGTCTAATCAACTTTGTTTCAGTGGGGAGAGGGGATAAATCACTACCAGGTCCCTGCCGTTCTCCTATAGCAGGGGTGGGGGAACGTCCTGTGGCCTGTATATGGCCACTGAAATTATTTGGTCTGGCCCTGTGCTTGATGTCCTGAGTCAGCAATAAAATGCCAGGAGCCTTGAACACCAGAGCACACACAGTAGCAGATCCTGCTCAAGCGGTTCCTTCCAAATGCGCCACTGTGCATGCGCTGGTCTCCAAGGCTACTGGCACTTGTTTGCAGACTCTAGGACATTGGGTGCTTTAGTAACAGCACTAGTCTTTGCCACTTCTGCCCTGATATGCTACTGCACGTTGGGGGAGGGCATGGACATCATAGCACGAGAGAGGGGGGATGGAGATTTTGGTGCATTGCATCTAAACTCAGGGGTGAGCATGCTGTGATTTAAACGCTCTAAGGCCATGTTCACACGGCTTAAAATGGGCCGTATTTCGGTCCGTAATTACGCGCCAAAGTGCGCCAAGTTACGAGCTGAAAACGGCCCAGTCATCACGGTAAGCCACAGTTCTCATAGAGAACTATGGATTACGTCTCCTCTCCCTGCTCGGTGAATCCGCCAGGCGGGGAGATAATTGACAAGTGAATTACCACGGCATATACGAAACCGCTGTAATGAATGTCTATGGGCCGGCTGAAGTGGCCGCCGCCCCCGCTCACCTCCCCCGGCCACACGCGTAATTGCCGGGACGTAATTACGCTCCCACAGGTTAAAAGTCCGTGTGAACAATAGTACCAAAACTAAAGCATCTTACAGAATAAGGTACCCATCGTCTGGAAAACAGCAGTCTGACACTAGCCTTGTGCTGCCCTCAGCAAGGGGGGCATAATCTATGTGACAGGTTCTCTTTAAAACTTTCCCTCTAAGTGTCGTAGCAGGGAAACGGCACGGCTGAGATTAGCTTGCCGAGGTACTCACTGTTCAGCAATGTGCACCTGCGCTTGTGCTTATCAGGGAGAAAAGCAGTTCCGGCTATCTCATTAGGGGTCAGTTAATTTAATGCTTAACCAAATATAGCAGGATAACTTTTAAGTAGATAATTTCTTATGACCCACAAATGATTCTCTCAATATCCAAAAAGGCTCGACAGAAAAAAACGCTCCCCACCCCTGATCTAAAGGAAAATATACACTATGAAAGCCCCACACTAGATGCTCAACCAATGCTACTAAAATGGTCAGGTTTACACAAATTATCTAATGTTTATGGCTTACTTATTACTCTGCAACACCATTTCTATCTTCTCTAATGCCACATCTATATCAAAGAGTGAACGCTGTAAAAACAAAACTCCTACAAATATGGCACCAGTAAATTTGTTTCCCATTTCGCCCCCTAAATTATTTTTTCGTTCCATCTCATTTAAATGACACCAATTTAAAAAAGTACATTGCCCAAAAAATAAAAGCCCTCATATTCTACATAAAAGGAAAAAAAAAAAATTCGGCTTTTTGAAAGAAAAATACTTAGGACATATTATTAGACGGGCTGTCAAAAAGGGAAAAATGCTTTTTAAAACGCATTGGGGCTTTCATTAAAAAAGGGGAAGAAAACACCCCTACTTACGCTATTCACAAAGCTAATAACTTAATAGGGGAGCCTCCACAAAGGCAAATCGAGAAATTCTAAATCCAACAACTCCTTTACTTTATAATATATCCCCATAACATTTGCTGTATTTTTTCTGGGAACTAAATCTATTTTTCTATCTATATATATAAATATATTTAAATATTCAAAAATCAATTAAAATATAAAACTGCTCTGAGAAAATGAAGGCCCAGGCACATAACACTACGGACTTACGATCACCCCCGGGGATTTTAAATATATATATATATATATAATTGTTTTTATCAGTTTATAACACCCCTTGTTCGCTGACTGTATATAAATTAAGCACTTCATTTAGTTACAAAAATAACAAATGTTGAACAAATACAATGGTGACAAAAAATGACTATTAAAACGATACAAGGGGAAAAGGCCCCTGCCCGTGGGGGGCTTACAATCTAGAAGGGAGGAGGGGAAAAACAAAAGGGTGGGGGCGACATGTTTGGGCCGGTGTATGGTGGTGGGGTTAGTGAGGTTATAACTACCTAAGGAGGGGTTTTCAGGTTGTTTTTAAAAACTGGTGAAAGGGGGGAGAGTTATGTTTTGGGTTAAGGGGGTTCCAGAGAATGGGTAAGCACGAGTGAAGTTTTGGAGACGGTAATGTAGGAGCTGAGGGAAGGGAGCAAGGAAAAGGGCTTTATGAGGACATAGGGGGGTATTGGGATTAACGAGATTAGGGGGGAAGGGGTTATGGAGACCCTTTGTAGACCGGGGTTTAGTAGTTTGAAATGAATTCCTGGGCAATGGGGAGCCGTAAGGGGGATTACAAGGGTAGGGGGGAGAGAGGTGATAAGAGGGGCAGCAGATTGAGGATGGTTTAAAGGGGGGCCGAGGCGTGGAGGGGAGGCCCACAGAGAAGGTTTTTTTCGTAGTTTTTCGGGAGAGGCGAGGGCGTGGTTGAGATATCCCAGATTTGGGAAAAAGGGCGGGTTGTGAAATATTTTTCGGTGGAGGCAAGGCAAGGAAAGGGGTTTGGATGGGGGTTTGAAGGATAGAGAGGAGTCCAAGGTTACCCCAAGGCAGCGGACTTGGGGGGACGGTAAATAAGCCTTTAAACAGTGAAGAGATCAAGTGGAGGGATGGAGGGGGACGGGGGAAAATGATATTCGGTTTTTATCCACTTTATTTTAAGTGACGGGAGGGAAGGGGGTATGGTAAGGGGTCGGGATCCGGAGTGAAAAGTTAATATCAGGGGCCGAGATGAAGTTTTGGGGAACGTCCCCCATACTTTGGGATTGAAAGCCGTGTGAGGGTTGACTGCCCAGGCCAAGAGGTAGATAAGAAAGTAGGGACCCCGGGCGACCCTGGGGGACACCAACAAGAGGGCGAGAGGAGGTGGGGGTGCAAGAGGAGAGACCGAATTCCGATCAAGAGGTGTGAGGGGATTTCCCGGAGGGACAAATCAGTGAGCCGAGGGGGGAAGGAATTGAGCAGGAGGGGAAAGGTCGCTGTCAAAGGCAAGGACATCTAAGAGGGGAACACAGAATAGGGCGTGAGGCTTTAGAGTTTCTAGGGCGTTGGTGTTGTAAGTATATATAATTTTTATTATAAAATAAATTTTAAATTATAAATATTTTAATATATAATATAATATTTTATATGTCTTCAATCTGATTTAAATTAAGTTACAAAAAAAAGCCTTTTTTTTAAAGCTTTATTTAAAAAGTTAACTTTTTTTCCTGGAGTGATAAAACATTAAAGTTTTAGACCTGTGTTCCAAGAGAGAATGTGTGCTCAATGAAGGATTCCTCAGATGTGGAACAGCTCTTTTGATGTTGAATGAAAAGAGAACCTCACAAGCATTTCCAGCATATCAAGGAAGCCTGTTCAACCGTAATAAAATGCTATGTATAGTTAACTGTCTCCAAAAACTGCAGAAGGGTCAGCCACAATGTCAAAAAACTAGGTAAAATTTTCTTTAATTTTTTTTCCCCGAAAACACTTAAGACTGAAACCCTTTTATAAGCCAAGAATATTTTGTACTGACTTGACATTGCACATTCATTTTTTGATTATAGA